>KZ538331.1:2413-83522 GCA_000934665.2 Catajapyx aquilonaris
ATGACCTGCATCCACACCTTCAACCCCCCACCCCCCACCCTATGTACTCTGATGGGGCTATACTTGACACCACCACATCTCAATGTCCACCTTGAACCTCATTACCTCCGTAGCGATTTGTAAATGGCGCTCCAGCACCAGCCGCTCTTTGTTGGCCAATCGCAGGAGCCGCAAGGCCTCTGACTCCTTGCTCTCGCGCTCACGGCTCTTCAGGATGCGACTCTTCGTGACGATCTTTGCACCCGCTTCCTTTGACCGCATCACCTGTATAGGATCGTGTTAATTGACATGTCCCATCTCCCAAGCCGGAACATGCATGATACAATCTGCCAATCAGATTGCTGTACTGACCTGCCCTTGGACTTTGACCCTAGTCCTGGTGACAGTCATTTCGGCCTTGATTGGTGCAGGTCGTTGCCTTTGGCGTTGTGTCGGAGGTCGTTCAATTTCGAGCTCCATCCTCATCGTGTCTCGTCTGCTAACCGGCTGAGGACTTGTGCCTAACCATATTACTGCGATTTGGATGAGGCTTGGGCGCCGGAAGACCCCCGAAGCGCTTGGCCAACCATCTAGAAATTATGTCACGGGCTATTCGCTACCGCTACATCTCTTGCGAGAAATTTTATGGGCCCGTCTGAATAGCATAACCATAGAGGCACGATGTGGAAATTATTAAAAAATGTTGAGGTTGCAGCATGGAAATTGCCGGGAGCATGTTATGGTGGGTTGACACCACATATATGCGAGATATGCTATACGCGCTATAATTTTTCGCAGCTTGCTGATTTGTTGCAATTTAGACTTCCTTTCACCTGATGCCTGGAAGGAAATGACACAGCGTTTCCCACCTGATGTAATTAGCACGGAAACATTAACGTAATTGCACTTCCCTTTTGATCGCGTCATACTGAGGGCCAAGCACAGTGTGTCAGTAGACTGCAAGAAAGAGGCGCCATTACGGCGCATGGTAATGTGGCTCGGCACCATCCATATCTCCCAAGCATTCTTTTTATACTGCGCCATCCCCTCCTTGGAATAGAATTGTGGCTACTTTAAGACCCGCCCGCACTATTATTGTCGTCGCGGAGAGGTTCTTGTCCCTAACCCAGTGACCTATTTATTGGCGGTTTGTCCCCCTTGCACTGGAGGGCGACACTGCTTCGATCGTGGTCACTCCCTCTCTTATCGCGATCCCTCTTCAGCTCCCACCCGTCCAGTGGGGTTGCCGATTAGGCGCTGGTGTAGCTCCCAAACCGCCAATTCAAATCTAGTCTAGTCTCCATAAGACCATGAGACTTCAAACCTCGCTTCAAACCATCAATCATACTACACAATGCAAACCACTCGGCCACTCCAACTTGTAATACTTACTGGCAACGCTTACTTCCCCGAACATAGTAATGGCCAGATGTATTGATGGGGTCTGCCTTACGTGGAGGAGGATATTCATAGCCACGACAATTTTACTTTCCTTCCTTTTTGGGCAGCAAAATCACTAATCACACTCTCATTAATCAATTTGATTAGTCAATTCTAGCTCATTTGACAATGTAGGCAAATTACCCAACCTCCAAGTGCTCATAGTGGAACGTAGATAATTTTTAATTAATTTTAGCTTCAAACAGCTCCTCATACAGCTGGAAACACTAATATTCCGACTTTTAGACAAATCCGCAACAATATGACAATATTATTTGGCACTGATATATCTAGACCAGGTCTAGACTAAGCTGTTGAATGAAGTTCAGGAGTTCAAGTGGATTTTCATTCCTTAAATTAAACTTATTCCAGCTTGTTCCTTTGAAACCGCAATGAAACTATGAAGTCTTTTCCTTTCAATTTCGAACTCTTCCTGGTCAATGTCATCAGGGAGCATATTCTAAATCACAATCATATCCGGCATGCAAAAGTCGTGATGGAGTAAGGAAGCCAAATCTTTCAGCCAGTTCAGGAAGCTGGAGAAATCTCACGGTAATCTCTTGAATTACCGTAAGTTATTTGAAGGCCTATAAGACGCACCCCCATTTCAGAAGATCATATTCAGGAAAAAATGGTTCGTATTGTATTTTCACATAATTATGAGATGCAGGGTGATTTTTTGAGCTATTTTTGGGGGAAAGTGCACTTTATACATATGCCGTCAAATACAGTACTCTGGTCAGTGAAAAAAATATTTCCCTCCTGAATTCGTCGTCATAGGGTAAGTTGTTCCCAGCGTGGTTCCATAAGGCATAACGATACATAGTTCTTCACACAGTCCTTTAGCATACCTTTAATAGCTCCACCATTCAGTAAACAATGAGCACTCATCTTCTGAGCCCATTGTTGTACTGTACTATCAGTTCACCAAGAATTGCCATAGCGGCAGCTCACCAACTACAGTCTATGAGCACTTCTCCATTGACTTCTCCCCCCGGAAGTGCTCGTAACTGTAGTTCGTGTGCTGCCGCTGCGACAATTCTTGGTGGACTGATAGTACATGCAATCCTTTACTTTGTACATAAGTCTGGGCATCATTAATTTCCGCAAGAACAGAATCCTACAAACCCAAAAAGCACAGAAACGAAAACGATTGCAACGCACTGAGCATTTCTGACCACTTTGTAGCATTTTCATCTGAACTTGTCATCATTCTAATGCATAATCCTTGGGTGTTTATAAATGAAGTAATTGGAAAACATCTTAATATTTGTAGAATCACTAAAATAATCGAGTTCGCTGTAGCTGCAGTATGACAAAAACTGCCGCCCCCTTCAACTTGCCGCCTGAGGCGGCCCACCCCCCGCCTCGCTACGCCACTGGATACTGACCCTTAATATTTGTCTTGTGGACAGTCCAATTTATCTTCAACAGATGATCAAGTCAGTATTAACATATTTTGCAATAAAATATGCTCAAAATAAACACAAGTGTATAAAACAAAAATAACGATCTGCCAAAAAAAAAAAAAAACACCAACTGTACAGAAAAAAACTATTCTTCATAGAAATAAAAAATGTATGTATCTAGGAAAATTTTCCCGTAGCAATTTATATACAGTCAACATCTTAGTCAACATATTATACAAGTTTACAAAGCCCATTCAATAGCTTGTAGAATAGTAAACTTGCCTAACTTACCCTAACCTTTCCATTAGAACAATTGAAGGGTTTGACTATGAAACATGTCCACCCGTTTTTGTTAAATTCACTTTTTACCATCAGATGACGGATCATAATATGAACTGTTAAGCCAACATACTGTATGGCAGTAATGCAAAGAAATCTTTCTGTTAAGCAGCGGCATCAGCAGTTTCAGGTCAAAAATGCCAACCTACAAAATCGTGGCCAACCGTGCTCTAAAAGAATTGAGACTGTTTTCTTCAGATAATATGCATTTTTCAGAAGATGTTGATGCTGTGGAAACTCCAAGTGAGTCAAGTGCCACTTTGCACTTCCCTTCGCATCTATCCCTTGGCTTCATTCATTATATACCTAAGTGGTGCAAAATTAAACTAATTTTGCCTTTGCCTGACTGTCTTTCTTGGCCTCTAGTCTATGTGGTCCACTGGCGTATCCTCATGTTTAAATAGTACTTAACAGCTAAAGTCATAGTGTCCATTTTATGAATATCACATGAAAAGCTGAGGTCACATGTATCCAGAACCTCTTCTACGGTCCTTTCATATGCATCTGGCTGACTGCAGTACTTGGCAAAGCATGTCTCTACTGACCTGATGAAATTAAACAACTGAATATGAGGATGAATCAACTTTCCATGGCTCTTGAGGTTGAAAAGCTGTGCAGCAATCTGCTGGGAACATGTCAAGGTTGATATGAAAGCAGATCTACACCTGTCACATTTTGAGTACTTGGAGATCTGCTTTGCCAAATATCCCGTAATGTAAAATATTGCACATTCCACAACAGGAGCACAGGTGTAATCATGTTCCACTATGTCAGAGAACTCACACTCCTTTGTGTCGACAATGAATGTTAATTTTTCCTTCAAGGCTTCAACAGCTGATGGTTTAGGAGTGCCCTGGGAGAAGATTTCCAGTATGAGACTTCTTTTCAAAGGTGGCTCTGTTGGTGTGTCGTCATTTGTGGTGCAGTTTCCACACTTTGGTGGTTTAAGCAAACTGTGAACGGACAGAAGCTTATAGAGCTGCAGAAATGTTGGCGTAGCTGGATGATCATTTGAGCCCTCTGCCAGCCTCACTGTTCCAAAGCATCTCTGTAACAGACACGATTTATGCTCAAGACTAAGGATGGCACTAAATTGCTTGTCTTACCTCGAGAGCATCCTGATTAATCCTGCCACTTGGAAGATGATTAAACCCAAACTTGTGTTTCAGGTACCAGCATATTCCAATGGTCGATTGCAAAGTTACTCGCAGACCTTCTGCAGTACTCGAAGACAAGAATTGGCCTGGAAGTATCTGGCCTTCCTGCAGTCCCTTCTCCCAGTCATTGAGCCACTGCAGAGTACTTTTCAATACCTGCGGTTATGAGAGATCGTCAAACATGCACGTACTACATGTCATGAAGTGCAGCAATGATTATGTTGCATTAGGGTGAAAAATTAAAATCACAAACCTTGTAATCTGTGCTGCCTGGCGTAACTCCTTCACGTAGTACTTTCCGGTTTAGTGAATCAAAAGCAAAATTCATTACCCGGCAAAGGTTAACTGTCCCTAGACAGTCATCCAGACTCCTCACTCCTTGGGCTGCATAAAATTCGAGTCCTTCAGCAACAGATTTGCTGAATATCTGTAGTACAGGGAAGTAAATGTAGATTACATATGTATATGAGGGGCATTCATGAAGTTCATATCTTTGGGTTGTAACAAAAGAGAGATACGGTTCAAATTGCACATATGCATTAGTACTTCTCTCTATAGTCTATAACCTGCAAGGCCACACATTTTTCCCTGCAATGCACGATGATGCACAACCTGTTGGACCCTGTCATTGTAGAAGTTGACACTTCATGCTTGAAAAAAGTTTTCAACCCGTTTCCCATGGTGGGGGGTACTTGTGTTTCTCCCATGACTCCAAAAGCTTGAGATAGCATTCCAATAAACGAAGCTACCACCAGCATAGCTCTTCAGGGTCACAGGAGAAACACAAGCCCCACCACCATCAGATATCGAAAACTTTTTTCAAGCATAAGTGTTGACTTCTACAATGACGGTCTTGTGCATCGTCATGCATTGCAGGGAAAAATGTGCGGCTTTGCAGGGTTCATATAGAGAGAAGGACTAATACATGTGAGCAATTTGAACAGTTTTTCTCTCTTCCTTCAACCCAAAAGTACAAACTTTATGAATGCCCCTCGTATAGGCTACAGTATGTCTTATACACTGCAAAACGTGCGTAATAAATGCACTTTTTGGCAAGTTCAGGAATTGTTCTCTGGGAGGGCTACATGGCCACCACATGACTTACACAATACTGTTCACTTACCTGTGTGGCAAGATGAATTCTCATTTTTGTACTGCTGCTGCTAAGGACCACGTGATTCAAGGTTATTCTGGGACACACTTGCATGTCAGCAGGAAGCAATCGGTCCTGTTCATGTAATGTGACTAAGTGCTGCCATTTTGCAGGAGTTGAGTTGGGGTGAACCTATATTTCAATTATGACTTGTGAGACACCATGGTACAGGATGTTGCATTCAGAAATAACTTACGACAAGTTCTTGTTCCTGATAGAGGCGGTCTCTCACACTCTTCACCAGGGATGGAGTGTCAAAAAATACGAAAATGCACCTCTTTGGATCCATGGGATGCTCAAATGAGTTGTTCAATTCATCAGACCCAGGGTGTTGCAGCTTACCACTGATTCCAAGCAAAGACCACACCTCGTGGTCTGTTTGGGCTCCACCCGATACAAGTCCATGAATCTTTGCACCACTTTTTTCCAGGAAAGTTATGGCCTTTATGATGATTTGGGCCAAGGCAGTCCCTTTCACTGGTCCTTTGGAGGCGAACATGCCTATAGCCTGTGTGTATTGCGCTGCAAGCGGCTGAAACATGAACACAAGGGCATGTGTGGCCCTTTCCGCCATGTCTGTTCCCTGAACATCCCCCTCACCAAAATCTAGGAGCCCCTTGTACGTTAATGTGCGGGAACACACAGACGGACTTTCACGAACAGACACCTCATCAAAAAGAATAACTCCATGTCTCTGCATGTCTGGTTTTTGGTCCAGGTATTTCTTGAACATATCAAAAAAATTAGGGTCAAAACCACAAGGAGTTTTGATCATGGCTAAATATCTGTGAATGGTTCTCAGGCAAGGCAAAGGCAGGCTTTGATTATCTCGTAGGGAGTTGTATGAGGAGGGAGATCTGATATGCAGCAGAAGGCAGAGTAGAATCCAGTCTTCTGTGTACTGCCTTCCATTAGCATCTTGGACCTTTGAAGCTGCTACAATTTCTGCTACTGTGGTTCGTTCATGGGATGCCAACTGGGCAAGCATATCGTCTACAGACTTGTCATTCATAGCAGCCATCTCCAGTTGTGTTTTGCAAACTTCTTCCTGCAGCCATGTCACTTTCATTTGTACTCGTAGCTTGCCTGCCTGATATATGAGCATGTGTGTCCTAAGTGACCGCAACTCTGTTTTCCTTCTTGGTGTGAGAGCGGAACGTTTTTGTTGAGGACCTGACACAGTTCTTTCCACCTGCAGAATATTTGCAAGTTCAGTCTTCCTTATGCTTTTGCAGCTGACACACATTCTGTCATGATCTACAACCAGGTTGCAGTCCTTGTGCCGTATATACCCAAGGCAGTCTTTGAATGCTGATTCAGTACATCCTGTGTCGGCAAGATCTGCACGCAACATAGTACTTTCACAAACTTTGGCTCTGTCGAATTCAAATATTAAGTCTTCCAAGTGCTGCAAGGATTGAAGCCTGTCATGGGGTATGCGTAACTTTTCTATGTCTAGTGGAATACCCACAACACTACATTTTATTATTCCATTTTCATCAACAGATATGCTCTTATGGAAAGCAGGTGCAATATGATGATTCCCATCTCTTTCACTGACCAACTGAGAATAGCACACCATTAGAGGACCTGCCGCTGGGACCACGCGGTTCCAGTAGGGAGGAAGTGTAACAGTTTCAGAGTTTTTGTAGAGGTTCATTAATGTCTTGAAGTCTTTCACTGCACATTTTGAATTCTCTTCTGCCACTGCCTCTTGTCCCACACTGGGAGAATCTTGAGAAGGGGACGCAAGGGTGGAAAACACAATATCTTGGCCCGAGTTGTCAGCACATGTTTGTTCTTCACTGTCTGATGTGTGATGTGGCACTGACAATGCTGCAGTATTACTTGGAGGATGGTCAGACTGAATTGATGGCTGGGTAATCCTGCCATTACCAGATGTTTCATGGCATGGCAATGCTGTAGGATCATTTGGGGGATGGGTAGGTTGGATTGATGGTTTGATATACCCCTTGCGGCCTGGCAATTTGTCATGATAAATAATGACACCACTATGTGCTGGTCCATTCACATACGCGTGATCAAGTAAGTGTGGTGTCATTACTTGGCTGCTGTCTGGTTGCGTATCAAGGGGGTAACCACTTCGTGGAACTGGTGTACAGGGTTCCTGTGGAACCAGGCCGGAACCAGCTTGAAACTGGACTGCCCACCTGGTTCCAGGAACAGGTGTACACTCTTTTGGGGAGTTGTAACCCCCTTGTCGCTTATTGTTCTTGCCAGATGATACCGTGGTATTACAACGCTCAAGCTGTAGATGGGGCACAGCACCACGTTTCAGTCGAGGACGGAGGAGAGTAATCTGGTGGGAAAAATTATAACCATATTAAAATGAGTGTACTGTAAACATGCAGGGACATCCTTACCAATGAAATTACCAATAATTTACTTCCAAATAAAAAAGCTCACTTTTCCATTTCCTGACACCCATTATGAATTTTTTCTGGAAAAGACAAAGAGTTCTGCTATAATACTGTATACACTGTATACTGTATAATAATATCTAGAGAAACGACTGCCTATCCTTTCCCCGGCTGAGGCAGACTTGGGTCAAGATCAATTGTTGACACTATATACTTCTAGCATCTCCATAGAAATGTGAAAGGTGAGATCAAAGAAATGACATTTATGACCTGTGAAAAGACACTGATGTGCCCTTTTCCACCCTGGACTTGCACTTGAAGGTGCAATAGTGGTTTGGAATGGTCGTAACAATTTTCTTGAGTGCTGATCTGGAACCAAACTACTGGTTTTGGCTAGATAGCCTCTCTAGTTTGGGCGGTAAGGATGCAGTTTAGTGTTGAGCCCCGCAAAACTCTTGCAGATTTCTATATATTTTCTGAATCTACTCGATGAGCTGAGTCAAATGACATTATTCCGAGTGTGCGGAAATGTTTGGTTCAAGAGTAATTTAATTTTGAAATTGCAAGTAATAACAATGAATAAATGAAAATGAACAAGTGTTCCTTTGTTGGAACAGTCTACTCCCATTGTTGAGTGAAGGCATATCCATGGTAATTTTAAATGAAATTTGGGGGTTGTGTGTTCGCAGTGTTCGCAGCATTACTGCCCGCCTTGTGGCAGTGTAGATGGGGGTGTTGCGTGATGAGGCTGTGGCAAAGCCACAATAACGTCGTTGGCCTGCGGTGGTAAATGTTGCGGATTCAAAACTCACAATAAGCACCCAGCTCCGCTTCGCTCCGCATTAACCAAAATTTTCATGCATGGGCGACGTACCGTGCCTGGCAGGGCCACAAGATGGACAGTACTGGTGCGATCACTCCAACGCCTCACAGATAACACCAACACAATCAGTGTGGGGCATTCATTGAGTAATAAAAAAGGCTTAGGATGCATTTTACTGCACACTTGTTGGCGGGCAAGATGGGAGCAGTGGCCCACTAGACACCATCCTCCCTCCTTACTTCTAGGAAGGCTGGCCCCAAGGCTTACCCAATTCCAGATATGCACTGATATGCCTCGGCCATGAATGCTCCTGAATGATGTTAAATTAAACTCATGCACTCTCGTTCTATATCCACCGAACCAAGAACAACCGCGTTTATTTACATCATTCAGCATCCCTCACAGCACATTGCCATGGTAACTATGACGTTTCCACAGAGAATCACCTCACGCAGCAATGGGAGTGAACAGTTTCAACAAAGGAATACTTGTTTACTTTCATTTAATTCATTGTTATTACTTGCGATTTCAAAATTCAATTACTCTTGAACCAAACATTTCCGCACACTAGGAATAGTGTCATTCGACTCAGCTCATCCAGTTTATTCAAGAAATACACAGAAACCTGCAAGATTTTTGCAGGGCTAAACTGCACTGAAGCCGTTTTAGCTCCGTACTTCTGAGTCTAAACATTATGACAGTTGTCCAGCAACTGGGACAACAATTCAGACTAACACTACCCAAGTATAGACTCTTACTTCGACCCAATTAGTCCAATAATGTCAAGCGTCCGCCATCTTTACTAGTGTAATATTGTTTGCCTGCCAGAGTTTTCACCTCGAGTGCTCTCTCTAGGTATATATATATATATATATATATATAATATAGCAGAACTCTTTGCTTCGACCTTACGTCATCGTTTCTTACATAGTTCTTTTTTATTGACACTGTTTACTCATATTGTTGTGTGAGGGCATTTCCATGGAAAGCTTCAAAACAAAACGATGACGTAAGGTCGAAGTAAGGGCGGGCCACCTCTAAAGATGGTGGCCTGCCTCACACATCACCCCTAGTTATTTCTCTGGGTTCGGGAGAAGAAGGTGATAACCCTCAAATGGGTCGTAATTGAGTTATCACCTTCTTCTCCTGAACCCTATTGTAATCTTGTTATAGCAGAACTCTTTGGGAATAGACCTCCCTTCTGTCATCCCATGGCAGATGGCATCACACAGAAACACACATCTGATAATGCACTTAGCTAGAATTATTCTATACTATTGACACTGCTCTGCTGTCAGATGTAAGAAGACTGTAACTCAAACACTAGTATGTGTGAAAGTCGCATCCATGCCCTGCACTGACTCAGAGGGGATTAGTGCAGGGCATGCATGCGACTTTCACCCTTACTAGTTTTTGAGATACGGTACGATATTCTTACATCTGACGGTAGTGCTTACTCCTTTTGCTGCATGATGGAAATTTATAAAGTGACAGGTTCCCTATAAAGCCCGCTCCACACTGGCGGAGTTTCTCCGATGGGGATTTTTCCGTATGAGAAACTCAGCCAGTGTGGAGCGCGTCTCCGATCCAGTTTGTGACGTCACCATGCGGATTTGAAATTTCAGCCGATTTTCTATTTTCTCCAATGGAGTCGGGCTGGATTTTTTTGTACGAGAAACTCAGCCAGTGTGGAGCGGGCTTAACAGAAGGGATGGCTATTATAGAAAAATTCATAGTGGGTATCAAGAAACATAAGAATGGTACCTAAAAAATAATAATAATTAAAAAATTATTGCTTTCTGATGTCAAACTTTGTGAGCATTTTTTAATGAAGAGATTTTTTAAACTACGTCACATTAATATATTGAAGTGGAATTATTTATTATAGCACATTTGACTGAGGCTTAAATGGACTATGGCATCACATTTTCATTGATTAACGAGCAGATCACCTGGCTTAGCCCGGGAGTGTATACATCCCAACATTTTGTTAATTACGCCCCACAACTCCACTTATTATTTTGGTGTACGGCTTGTACATTTACCAAATGGCCCAAATACTAACCTCGGCCACAACCACCCCTTCATCATTCCGGAAAACGTTTTTCCTTTGAATGTCCTCCTCCTGAAAGTGTATTTGGCACACACGATGGTTTGCCTTCAACTGTATCCCGGGCGGCATCACATCCTGCCAATGTTGACGTCTCTCAGGATCGGAAGGCACAAGGAAGCAGGACATGCCAGACTTTTGACACCTGCACACTACACAGTATATCGACATGATCCTTATTTCAAACGCTGCCGGGGCCACAGCACGTCGGCATCCGTTCTGGTTCTACGCCAAGTGCTTGTAACGTCTACTAAGGGCAGAATCCAAGGGCAGAACCACCATGGGCAGAATCTCTTCTGCAGAATCGTGCTCCATCTCGCTTTGTCGCAGTCGTTTGTTTCTCAGAGTATGGCTTGGACGGCGCCATTTTTGATCCGATTATAATCATAAAAATTACAAACTTAACACGACTGATGAGCATGTTTTTTGGTACAGTACATATAAACTGAATCATTATAACGATTTATTATACTCTCTTATAGAGCAGTAAGCTGCTTCATAAATATTCCAGAAGGATATGGGCAGGGTTGAAAATGTCTGCTAGTGTGTCCATACTCCTTAGCACTTATTGAGGAAAAGGAGCAGAAGCTATGGCCGCTTTGGGGAGACAAGTGTTTCGTCGGCTGCTCTGCAAAAGTAATTGTAAATAATGGTGAAGATTAGAGGATAATTCGCACGAGACGTGGCTGGTGAAGGACAGCCAGAGATACATTAATTCTTCTGTTTACAATGAATGTCCTTATCACAGTTGATCCTGAAATGTTAGCTTTGGACCCAATGAACTTGAGCGGAGTTGTTCTTATGTTAATTACTTTCAGCACATGTTAGCAGCTCTTGGGCACCAACCATCCAGCGTAAAGCTAGTGTTCTTGCTGCCCTGCCTGAAACGCATGAGCTCTTGCGCAAGACATGTCGAGACTTTGCAGAGGGAGAGTTGAAGCCCATAGCTGCCCAACTGGACCGGGAGGAAACCTTCCCGTTGGAGCAGGTGCGCAAGATGGGCCAGCTAGGCCTCATGGCTGTCACACTACCTGAGAAGTATGGTGGAGCTGGATTAGACTATCTTGCCTATGCCATAGTTATGGAGGAGATTTCAAGAGGATGTGCCTCGACTGGTGTCGTTCTTAGCGTTAATAACTCCCTCTACCTGGGTCCCCTAAAATCATTTGCTAACGAGAAGCAGAAGGAAGAATTTGTAGTTCCTTATACAAGTGGAGAACGAGTGGGATGTTTTGCTCTTTCTGAACCGGGTAATTAGGCAATGTTGGCGAGACAAGCAACCAGAGTGTAAGAGTCATGCGATGCCTTACATTGCAGGAAACGGCAGTGATGCAGGGGCTGCTTTGACAACTGCCAGTGAGGCTGGAGATCATTGGGTTCTCAATGGGACTAAAGCATGGATCACCAATGGTTACGAGGCTGAAGCTGCCATTTTGTTTGCCACGACTGATCGTTCCAAAAAGCACAAGGGAATATCTGCTTTCATTATGCCAAAACCCACTAAAGGTAACTGTTACCATTCATCATTATTTCTGAGAGCTAATGAGTCCAATTTCAGGTCTCTCACTGGGCAAAAAGGAGGATAAGCTGGGGATTCGGGCCTCTTCGACATGCAACCTGATAATGGAGGATTGCCAGATCCCAAAGGAGAACCTGTTGGGTCAACCTGGCATGGGATTCAAAATAGCCATGATGACCCTAGGTGAGTCCAACCAGTGCTGTAAGCGACACATGCTCTAATGCCCATCCCGTTGGCAGATGAAGGCAGAATTGGAATAGCTGGCCAAGCACTTGGAATAGCTCAGGCTGCACTGGATTGTGCCATTGACTACGCGCACAAGCGACAAGCCTTTGGTTCACCGATTCTAAAGATGCAAACCATCCAGTCCAAATTGGCTGATATGGCCATGAGAATAGAAAGCTCCAGGCTTCTCACATGGAAGGCTGCCTCACTCAAAGATGCTGGGAAACCCTTCTCTAAGGTTAGATTAGTACTGCAAAGATGAGGAGGACAACCACTACCCAGCTGTTTATTTCAGGAAGCAGCAATGGCGAAGCTCTCTGCATCAGAAACTGCAACATTTGCTGCCCACCAGGCAATCCAGATACTAGGGGGTATGGGATACGTCAAAGACATGCCTGCCGAGCGTCACTACAGAGATGCCAGAATCACTGAAATATACGAGGGAACCTCTGAGATACAACGGCTGGTTATTGCGGGACAATTGATCAAAGAATATGGACTAAACTAATCATAACTGTGGAATTATTATGTCATTATACTGTATTATGAGTTTTCTTCCATGAACTGAAATGTGTATTTTTGATAGATTATTACTCAATAAATGTAAGTTTACCAGTCAATGTGTTCAGTTTTTTTGAGTGTGGGAAAAATCATGCCAGATGGTTATGCTTACATGGGAAAGTCTCAGTCCAGCAAGTGTGAAATTTTTATAATCAGCTCAAAGTCTCCACCAGTTTAGCTCACCCAACAGCTAAACAGACCATTTCTGCCAGGACCCAGGAGTGATAGAAGCGTAACATTGTATGTGTTGCATCTTACCATGAAAAGTCACATCTGCACATTGTGATAAGGTCATGCTTTCTTTACTCCCTCATCCAAACGTTATTTCGAAATGTGACTTGTTTCAGTAGGCCAGAAGTGTAGCTTTTTTTCTGCCCCCTTGCTCTTGGAATGTACTGTACACCAATGCTGTCCTGCAGTGTATCCCAACAGATTGTGTGCATTTCAAGAAAACTTGAGGGGCGCTGTGAGCACCACGAAAAACCCTGTCACTGGCAGTTCAGTAGATAATAATCTGCCTTACCCTAGAAGCAGCTGTGATTTGACCTTGCACCAGGGGCCAAGGGGGTAACCACTTTGTGGAACCAGCTTGGAACCTGGTGGAACAGGGGGGTTCCAGGAACTGGTGCACACTTTGTTGGGGGAGTGGTTACCCCCTCGCCAGGAGCATGCCACGCCAGGGGGACAATTGTATTTAAAACTAAAAATAGTCCAGCATAGGTAAGCCTTGAGTATGACATGTTGATCCATATAGAAAATGAGAGCTCCAGTTGTCTCTTCATGGTCTCTTCTATCCTCCACTCTCAAAGCAGCTGAAAAACCACACACGTAACTCAATCAGCCTCCAAAACATGTCTGCCATTGGGATTCAACTCCCAGTCAATAAATATAATGAAAATTGCATCACTTGTAACATGCTTTATTTTGCACAGCAACTTGATTGCATTAATTGACAGTTAATTGCCATACTGACTCTGCAGAGTAGTCCGCCGGCAACTCTCCCCTGCCTGCCACACAAATAACGTCCTGTGTTTTCTAATTTACTCACTTAATTACATTTTCACAGCTGGAATGGCTAGGATGACTCCCCAAAGAGATCAGGACAGGAAAAAAACTCAAAGTAAAAAAGGATTTACATAGAGGTGGGAAGGGGAGGGAGAAAAAAAAAGTGTTAATCCCTGACCCCCCCAATTGGATTCCCCAAGACACAAGAAAAAATTAACAACAATGATAACCAGGCAAGGATCTCTAACAACAGGACAAACACTCAGATTGAGCCTCATCTCTAACAACAATGTGGTGGGGGTTTCAGGCTGTCGGTACGGAAAAAAAGGAAAACATACCTAAATACTACTGTTTTCACTCTGCTACATTTTTTTTCTCACCATTTATCAGATTTTAAAGTCTCTGGCTCCCAAAAGTGGAGAGCATATATTTTTTTGGTTCCCTCTCTACACCTCTGACAATTAATTATATGTACTTATTATTATTATTATTTGTCAACAACTTTCCCCCCCAAAAACGCATTGCTAATCTCTTCCTAGCCCAAGTCATTTAAATGACCAAACGTGATTCTCGTTTCCACCCCCCGCCCTAACACATTCACACACTACGCAACTACACATGCTCACATGCACACATCCAGACTCCCGACTCACTATAAAATCATTCAACAAAATGTGGCCACACAAAATAATAATAATAAGATAATAATAATAATAATAACAACAGTAATCATTGAATTCTTGGTGCAGAGGAATGGTAAACATGATTCTTTACACTGATTCCCAGCCCACTTGCATCTCAATTTATAAATGTATTGGTATGTTCCCAAGAAAGTGTATAATAAATTAAATCCACCCTCAAAAGAGAATGAGAAGTGACATCTCACTCTATCTTTGGCCGCAAAGAAAATCCTTGGCAAATACGGTTAAATAAGTGCAACAGAGAAAATACAGAGAAAAGCGACAAGTTCGACTTTGATGGAGGTACAAGGATTGTATATCAGGTTTTAATCCCTGTGTAGGTAAGTAGGTAGGGGGAGCTTGGGAGACTGGCTGTGGGCGAATTAATCTGGCTGGGGTGGTAATTTTTTTCCCCGAGGTGTTCTTCGTTTTTGAAGGGAGAGAAAAACTCTCAATCCTCGGCACGCATGCCACGAACATCGCCTTGGTCTCGTTGCTGAAAAGTAGATTGCACATAACCATCAAAACCTGCTTCATCTCCCCATACATCAATGATAATGCACTTTTTCAAGAAAATAAAACTAACCCATTCCAACAAACATAGACTTCCAAATTCTCTACTGTGAGGACATACTGTACAATCTTCACCCCAAAAGCATGTCTTTTTTTTGGAACAACTCATCAACATTTTATGTCATAGCCTTGAAACCAACCAAGGTGAATTAGCAATGGAATAGTGACAAGCAGCTCACCTTATCCAGCTCTTCCTTTGTGCGATCTTCCAATTCCCTAATGTCAGCCATGGTCATCCCAAACCACCTGTCTGTCCAGCTGAATACTTGCCTGCAACCATCAGAAAGTGCATTATTATTTAGTACAAATTATGACAACAAGGCCACATTTGTAAATTGCTCCCTACATTAGGCATTGTTTATACTTTTCCGCAACTGCTCTTCCAGCTGTTCCCATTAATGACTGATTTCCAACTGCTACCTGAATGATCAAATTATTATCCACAATGCATTCCTATTGGCACCACAAAAATATTATTGGGAAACCTATTCAATTGCTAATAATTATTATTTTAAAAACTGCCTACATATGTAAAAGCTTCGCAGCATTGTAAATCACATGATGAATAGGTTTCAGATGTCAATTCCTGTGCAGGGAGAGTTTCCACCTATCAACCACTCCCATATCAATGGTTAGCGTAGCATAAATTAACATTTCCAAGTGCTGAGGAAAGCAACTGGAAAGGCAGCAAGGATGCAAGAAGCTTGAGGATGAGGACGAGCAGGGATTAGGAACAGGATTGACCTGATCACGTGACCAAATCATCACAGCACACCACTCAAAGGTAAGTTCAAGCCACGCCAAGAGAGTACAGTCTCAACAATTCAGTTGAGGGTGGCACGTGATCAAGAATCAAGTCTCGCTTGGCACAGGGAAAGGAGAAGGATGAGACACCTGACTCAACATTGTTCTTGTTTTGCTTTTCCAGCACACACCAGAAAAATACTCACCACCTGACCTTAGCTCTAAGTGGTTCACGCACCATTTGAGGCAACATATTTGGTCAACTGATTAGCAGGTAGCGGCACCTGTCTGAAACTGAACCTCATGCTCATCAGATAACAAAAAGGCTTACCTATGAAAGTTGGTAAAAAGCCTCCGCTCTGACTTTTGAATAAAATTCTCCACCCGTGTCTGCAAGCCAAACCACTTGAACTCGACTGTGACTAGTTTATAGCAGGTCATGACTGGGTCCACCTGTTAATGATTACAGGTGGAATCGTTAACTCACACTTCAGGGTCAATGTGACACAAAAGTAAAGCAGACGTGGCATAACCATTAATGCATACAGACCTGATCTCTCCATTTTCCATTGAGAGGGCCCCTCCCTGTCTTCTGTGATTTGAACTTGGCGGGATCCTCCGTTGGTTTGTAATCTGCTGGTGCAACTGGGTCATTGGCAATGTCAATGAAGACAACTTCTCTCTGTCGTAGAGTCTCTGGTGACAACTCATGGACATTTTCTTGGTACCCTCGGTCACCAATGTGCATTGACTCTATTACGATTTTGAAGTTTTCTTTCATGTACCCTGGATTCTGAAGAAAAGGCACAACATAAGTGTATGCAATTTTAGAAGTTAGGCTGGTTCAAATCATTTCTTATGGATACTTTAAAATGACACAGTTTTCCCCCTATCTGCCTTTAATGAGTTCTTGAATTTCAGTGACAAAAGGATTAGTGAAAAACTACAGAAAACCATAAACCCCATCATGTGGCACCCCTTGCTCATGGTCCATAACATTTGTATGACACATTGTAATTAACAGGTTAATTAATAAAACAAGACCATGAAGCCAATGAATTGTCAGTAATTAAAGGTAGTCAACACTCAACATGCATACTTTGGTAATTATTTTATAATTCGAGTATCAAAGCCGTACCAAAGCATCTCATTAATTCTAGATGAACAATTATTACACAAACAGGTTTCAAATGCAAGCAACACTTTCATGTGCTGTGATGCATTTTGTAACTAACCAGAATATAAAATCCTCACCTATAAAGATTAGCATGGACTTTAAAATCCAAATGAATATTGGAAGAGTATATTTGAAATGACTTTTCTTGAACATTTAAAACTCACTACATAAAATGTGTACAGTTCAGAGATAGCTCACTCACATTCAAAGCTGCATGAATGGATCAAGTACTAACCAATCAGTTCTAACGTGGCAAAGTTAAACCTCACCCTGCACTGTCACCTTAAAAAGTTACATAACATGCACACCAACCAGCTTAAACGAGTAACCTGCCCTGATTATCCTCTTAAGCCACTTTTCTTCCTACAGCATTATCTACTACAAAATCAGACTGGACAAACATGCATGACTCACTGTAATCACTGTCCGGCAGTATGGGTAGGCATTCCAGGCCTCCTCATGGATTTCCAGAGCCCCCT
This sequence comes from Catajapyx aquilonaris, assembly GCA_000934665.2. Classification (NCBI taxonomy): domain Eukaryota; kingdom Metazoa; phylum Arthropoda; class Diplura; order Dicellurata; family Japygidae; genus Catajapyx; species Catajapyx aquilonaris. Next base: position 20,168 of record KZ538331.1, read on the forward strand.
TTGGCGCTAACAGGCGTATATATGCAGGGACCTTACTGAAAAGCATATATAATAAGCAGCACTGATGGTAGAGCCCTGGCAAGGTCAACACCCCACGTCTTTACCTGGCCAAATGGTAAATCTTGTAGGTATATTGTCCGCTCGAGAACTTGCCCCCTAAGAGTGGAAAGTCTGTGAATGGCTCATTCTTGAGGACTTCAATACCTTCCCCCCCACCAGTCTCGTTTTTACTGGCTTCTGCCACAGAGTACAACTGAGCCACCTGGTACTGTGGGGGAAACGAGTGTTGAAGCACGATTCATATTCATGAAGGTTAAAGAATCCTCACATGTGACATACCTCCTCCACTGTCATGGGCAGTGTTACACGGCTGCAAAAAAGGAAAACATTGTTTAGCTCACATGCCATCCTGCCCGGCACAAATGGAAAACAACTTCACAACAGGGCTATGTGACCCTGTGCACCAACATTTCAAATCTATGCAGAGGACACATTTACACTAATCAACTGAACGTCTCCCAGGCATCTCCTTGTGGGCAAGAAAGGTTAACAGCCTACACTAGGAGGAATGCTCCTTGTCTATTGTCACTGATGACACACTACCCCATTGGCCTTGGTGGCAATTAAATTTACGTAACTCGAGACACAACCCCCCTCCCCCTGCCCCCCAAATCTGTGCCACGGCTCCAATCACACAAAATCACTCCATAAAGAGGCCGAAATGGCCATGGTTCAACCCCCCCCCTGCAAGTAACGCAACGTCATCCCAACCCTCGAACGTGTCATTGCAATGCCACCCATCACGCGTGTAAAACGTGTCACTAGCACATGTCCATTTCTACACCTTGTAGGAGCTCCCCCCCTTCCACCCACTTTTCTGCCGGTAACCCACGAGACGAACGTAACAATGGGCCTTCGACAATGGTGTGACAGCGAGGGCCTGCCACGCTGCACGAACCCGCTGATAAGATAGGGTCGAGCCGGGGCATCGTATGAATCTGCCGGCATGCCCTAGGGGTGACTCACCACCAAGCAACAACCCCGTACAGGGCCGTACCCACTAGCCCACAGACCCCGAAACGTGACACCCTCCCCACCCACCCTGAGGCCAACCACCACCACCTTCCCAACAAAGTGTATGCCGGCGGATCAAAACTCACAACTCCTTGATGATCATGGTTCCGCAGGTTTGTCAGCAGGCCAAGCCGCATCCAAGGTTCGGGTGTATTAAAGGGGGGCGAGGTGGTGTAAATGGGCAGTGGGAGGGAGGCAGGCCCGCCGTGGTAGACCCTCCCGTGCTCTGCGACTGAAGAGCAGCACCTTTCTTCTCCCACCGCACAGCCAGCTTCCACCCTCCGCCGCCAGGGGCACAGGGAGATCCCAGCCGCTCCGTGACGTCACTCCAAGGGTAAGGAGGGGTGGAGGCAGGGGAGGGAGAGAAAACCCCCGGATGTGTCCGCCTCCGCACACAAGGTGGCTGTGACGTCACCGGAACCAAAATGGCGGGCCATTGATTCCCCCCCCCCCCTCCCCCTCCCTACCCCTCTGGCCCCCCACCCTTATTCTGAAGGACAGGGGTGGGTGGGTTTGCAGACGGGTTGACCCACTTTCTGGACAGAAACAGGGCACCGAATCTTCAGGGTTTTTAAAAAAGGGTCTGCCCGGTTTTTTTTTTAAGGGGGGCAGACTAGCATGATTCAGCGCCGGGAAACTTTTCCCGAATTGCCTTGGTAGCCTTCAGGGTGACAAATGCGTCACCAGAACTTATCAGGAAATATATCGATGCTATGCATGAATGGCATTCCACACCCTGCAGGTGCGGTCATGCAGTCACAAAGTGTGGAGAGGGTGGGGGGAAAAAAAATTAAATCAATCCTTTTGTTCTCATGGTTCACTAGTGTCACGCTATCCCCAAATTACCAAATGGGCTAGTAATTGGATCAATGCCAGGAGAGTACGGTCCACTTCCCCAACCAAATAAAAGCACTCCCCCAAACTTAACCTTGCTATTAGTTTTTTTTATTCGGCAATACATATAGCACTATATAACACATTGATAACGTTCACTGGTTTTTGTTGCAATTATGCTGGTGGAATAAATATCGGAATGGCTCCGAGGCAATATAGACTTTTGAATAATCTGATTTTGTCGCATTGCTTAACCGTGAAGAATGTTGTCGTAGGATTGGTACACGCCAGGAGCAACGTCCATTGCACGTGACTTGAGGGAGAGCTGAAATTTAAAACATGTTAAATTATGTGTGGTATGCCTTGCCATTCTCATTCAAAAGACCCATGTTGTTGCATATACAAGCACGTGAGCTGTAAATATAGGGTTCAACAATCCACTCACTTTGGCAAAAGGACATTGGAATCTGGAAATTTTGGTGAAGCTTTGGAATGTATGTTGAACCCAATGCAAAGAGTAGTGTAAAGGATGCAACAACTATCCATGCAAACCGAGAATGGCAGTGACTTCACAAGTCTTTCGTTAGTTACATTGTTGGCCATTGTGATGTCACTAATATGCTCTTGTTGAATCAATAATACTTACAGTGAAGTTGGGATTTCCTGGCTGTATCTTGAGTTCTGCCAATACCCAAATTCCATTTGTAAGTTTCAATGATTGGTACAGCATGTCCTGTCCTTCCACATTCCTTTTTGCAATTGTGAAGACATTGTTGTTCTGCATGCGGTTGACAACCTCATCTGCAAAACACATTAGTGCTCAATAAACCCCCTTTCCATACAATATTACAAGCAAGTAGTACCCAATTGGCTCCATAATGATAAAAAAGGGATGTATAAAGTGTCCCTTACCAGTAAGTGATCCACCTGGTGGGACAATCACATTAGCAATGTTATATTGGATCTCGTTCTGTGCTGGAATGTCCTTCCATGTGGCCAAAAATATCCGCTTGTCCATCTGCCCATCTTCCACAAAGAAGACGTGCATGGGAACAAGGCAGGCAAAATAGAAGACATCCACATTGTTCTTGATGGCCACCTGAAGGTTGGTCAGTGGCTCCATACGCTGGACTGGGCCAGTGGTGGACACCTGCAGAGCTGACTCTGTGTTCTGGTTGGCTGGAAGTGGACTAGGTACTTGCAGGGGTGCAGCAGGGGCCAGTCCAAAACTGTTCTTGTTCAGCTGGACTGCAAATCCCATCATTGGCTGCATAGCTTTATTGTGGAATGTCATTTCCATTTGGATTTGGCCACCTCTGAAAAATCAGAATGAAAGAAACATTAATACTAATAACGGATCAACAATATTAACTAGCAGCAGGTGTGACATACTTTCTTGAGAATGTCCCAGAGATTTCCAGTCCTTTTCCCTTGGATGCTGGTAGCCATATCTGCTTAGGTGGTGTATATCCCGTAGCACTAGGTGTCAGTCCAAAAATATCGCCTAGTAGTCCTGTGGTTGTAGAAGATGGTGCAGGTGCAGCTGCAGCACCAGCGTCGCCACTCAGCTGGAAGAATTTTTAAAATTCAGGACTTCACCCACTAAACAAGTCTTACCATGTTTGTGAAGGAGAAATGTTTCTGACTTCAATATTGTTTCCTTTCATTTGTACATACTGCATGGCCAGGGAGTGTTCGCTCTCCCTCTCTTCCAAAATCCAGGCAATTCTATTCTCAATTTTTTGACCAGTATTATTAATGCGTGCATTGGAGCCACCTTATTGCAGATTCTCACCTTGGATAACATTCTCAGTTCCCCCATCTTTGCCCCTTCAGACAAACACTTACTTTCCCATAATCAAGAATAGCATAGCTCAGAGGAAGGCATGCCAGTACAGCACTCCACTGGCCATGAAGTATTCAAGCTCAATGTTTTCATGGGATATGTAAGGAAATGCTAGTTTAGCTAAGTAATTACAAGGTTGTCAAGGCCTCCTCCAAGTAGATCCATGGCATTGGTTGAGTATGAAGGTGCTGCTGGTTGCGCTGCAGCTGGTGGGTTGAGGTCCATGCTGAGGAGGTCCCCAATAAGGGAATCTTGGGATGGAATAACTGAGGGCTGCTCTCCACTCCCACCAGCAGCAGCTGCATCCGCCAGCCCCTCTTGAGATCCTGCTCTGGCAGGTAGTGCCTTCCTGAGCCCTCCAGTCCTCCCTTCCACGAAAGCAGATGGTGGCTTGTGATACACTGAAGCCAGGCTGGCAATGTGGCAGATCAGTTCATCCAAAAGAGTGGGTTCAATGAGGTCAGTCTCCTCTGAAATCAGAGGCTTCTCTGCCAAGACCACCTCTTTAGCAGCAGCAGGATCTGTTGACAAAAGACGCCAGTAGATGAATCCTCGGTCTCGGAGGTCAGGATTGTCTGAGTCCTGGGTGGCAAGGCTTAGCACCTGCAAAAAAATGCAAATTAGGGTCACATCCAAACGACATAAATTGCGATTTTTAACATACCTGCTGGACCAATTCCTGTGTGTTTGATGGACGCTTGAGGAACAGCTTTACGATGGCTGTTAGGAGCTGCAGCTGTACTTGGGTGTTCTCATCATGGAATCCCTCCAGAAATGACTCCAACAGCTCATCTGCATTGTCAATTCTTTCTGCATACTCTCCAATGATCCAGATCATGGATGCTCTTGCCTCAGGCTCATCCAATGTGTCCAGATTCTCACACAGGGTAGATATGATGCTCTCGTATTTGTTGGGGTACTTTCGGAAGATGTCCTTAATTACAACAATGGCTTCCTGGACCACATAGTTCACTTTAGTCTGGATGAGATCCAGCAATGTAGACACACACCGTTCAGCAGACTGCTCAACTTTTATGGCGCACCTGCCAATAGCACGTACAGCTTTGCGGACAAAGTCAACATCAACTTCAGTGGCATACTCCTTGAGCTCTGACAACACTTGTGCAATATTGGCTTGTGATGCCAGACGAATCATGATGTCCAGCTTCTCCAGTTTCACATAAATGGGATCATTGTACTTGACAAAAAATACCTTCATCTCTTGCTTGAGGATATCAGGTCGCTTCTGGACTATAAGATTGATGTTGCGTAATGCAACGTATTGCACCTCAGGCTCAGATGATAACAATGTGACCAGTGGGGGAGCAAGCTTCTTGGTCAGAGTGGACACAAAGTCTGAATCCGACGGAAGCATCTCCATAAATTTCATCAAAACTTTGACAGCAGAGAGGACAACAGCTGCGTTGGCATGTGCCAGACGTGGTGTAATCCTCTCACAGATGCTTTGTGCCTCACGATCATCCTTTGGTGCATAATTAGCTAGTGAATCCAAAATAAACACTTGCCCCCACTCTGTGCACTCATTGAGAGCAGTCAAGAGCTTGTTTATGGTCTGAGCATTCATTTCCACCAGGGGCTGGCCACTTGGACTGGCATCATTGATTTCAGAAAGGGCAGCAACAGCATTGGCTACAACCATGGGGTTGGAGTCACTCAGCAGGTCCTTCAGCTGGTCCAAAAATCCCTGGTCTTCCACAAGCTGGGCATTGATATCATAAAGCTTAGCCACACAAACTGCTGCTGTCTTACGCACATAGGGGTCCTCATCCTTGAGACACTTGCGAAGGGGCTCGCACAGGTACTCTGTGATTTTGTCAACCCTAATGCATCCCATGGTGCGTACAGCCAAAGCACGGATCAATGGATTTGGATCCTCACAGTCCTAAAAAGAAAATTCAAATTCATAAACCATCACAAAGATGTAACACGACATCAATCTGCAGTTTGTTACAAGTAAAACTGAGAAATTACTGCTGGTGCTGCTCAAATATCAGTAGAAATGAATGAAAACTTGTGTTTCTCAACCAGGCATACAATCGACAGTAACCTAATGTGTAAAGGATGTGCACTTCCTGTTAGACTCAAGTTCCTCTCTCCATTCTAGATAAAATTGCTCTAGTTTACTTTGGTAACTTCAGTTCCACTATGGAAGCAATGGATTGTTAATTTCTGTAATGCTATGAGACATTATACCACCCGGCATAATTACAAGCATAAATATGGACTGTTTTATGCAACACTGTCAAACACTTCCACAGGTGGACTTTTAATAAATTAAAAATCTGCTCCATTTGAGCTCCAGTGACCTTGACAAAGGTGTTGACAGCCATGATGGCCATATCCGGCTGACTCTTGGCGTAGTTCATCAAGTACAGGTAAACCAGCTTCTTGAGCTCCAAGTTGTCTGTCTGCATGCAGTTGACGACATCAGGGAAGAGTGCCGACACATCCTTCCCCACAGTCATGGATGCAATCACCTGTTAAAAGCAACGGGCAGTTCAGACGACGCACAGGAAAGAGAGCAAGATCATTGTCGTCGTCCCACCTTCTTGACAGCCTCCCTCTTCTTCTCCTTCTTGTCACTGTTGAGCTCAGACTTGAGTTCGAATATCTCTCCCTTCTTGGTGGTGGTGAAGTACTTGGAGTCCGTCATCTTTCTTCAAGTTGTGGGGCAGCTCTCCTCTCTGGGTGACAGGAACTAACTGCTGACGAAAAACATCCGGACTCTTATGCCACTTTTACTCGCGGACCAGCCCTGGCACTACTACTCCTGAGTGCGACCAGTGCCTGGACACCTACCGGTTCAACCCGTGTCGGACGGGGCGGCCCTCGTGCTGTCAGGCGGCGGGGATGGTCGCGGATTTCGGCCGGGCGAAGAGTTTTCCTCAGAAGACGGCGGACATGAAACGGACTCCGCCCACCGGGTGATTGGCGATTCAGAATGGTGCAGTCGATCCTATCGTCTCCTGCCTCCAACGCCATCTGCGCGGGAATCACAAACAAGTCTAATAACTTGTTAATGTTGCAGCACAAACGATCACAAGAAGTAGCCTAAACAAGTTCTTATTCATTTTATTTTCATGAAAAAAGGTGTTGAATACAAATTGTACATGTCATTTGGAATTTGCAGCTGATTTTGAATGAGATGCGGATCGAAACTTAATGGCTGTAGGAACTGCAGTGAACAAGAGCGGTTCAGGAGCATCTCTTCTAATGGGCCGGTCATAAACAGTAGAAATGATAACACGATCTGGGTCATCATAATCACCGTCGTCTCGTCTTGGTCTGTTCTTGACGTTTCTGTTCAACTTCTCACCATGATATCCAAACCCAGCTTTAATAAGTGGATTCTGTCCATCACTGTCATCTAATGCTTCAGGCATACCTTTGCCCTTAGGCCCCAACCCAATGCCCTCTCTCCAACCCTGCTTCTCCATGAGACGCCTTCCAACTCCTCTCGTATGTCGCTCAAATTGTCCCACTTTTCTTTTTTTCTTTTTTGCAGAAACTTTGTCACTCTTTTTTAGAAATGCACTTTGACTCAAAGTTCCACTCCGGAGCTGATCCTCCTGCCTCATGAAGAGAGAATCAGCTGCATCCTTGTCCCCTGGGCCGTCCCCAAAGTAGGCCCCGGTGTCGACATCCCAGTCATCTGCTGTCCGCTCATCAAACCCACCCTTCTCCTGGTCCCAAGTGGCTGCATCGGTGTGAAACACAAGACCAGAGCTACCCTTTTCCCAAACAATCTCCTCTTCCTTCTCATAGAGACGCTCTCGTCCTCTTCTCTTGTCATAAGCATCACCATGGAGAGCTGTGTGACGATCCCAATCTTCCTCTTCTGATGAGCTCTCAGATTCTTTTGGTTCCTTATCCTCAGGTTGCTCATGTCTTGGACCTGGTTTCCCTGCCACCTTGAACCGTGGATCAGGCCCGACATTTCCAAGAGTGATTCCTGTCCCATAATCAAAAGGGACACTACCAAAGGTACGTCTTGTTCTAAAATAAAGAGTCAAAGTTACATTAATTTTCATATTAATATTACAGAATATATTAACTTATTGTCGATTGTAGACCAATAGAAAAAAAAAAAACTATACCTTGCTTGTGGAAACTGAAGGCCGAGAGTCTTGATGAGGCGTGGCGGGAGGCGACACTGGCGAATCATTTCCAAAAAATGACTGGAAGGAGTGCCAACATTTCCATTCACAAGTAGGCTTGGGGGATTCAGTTCAGGAAAGGAGTCCAAAGATGTTGTATTTTTTAGGTTTGCTTGAAGTACAGTGGGGACATTTTCAGAATCTGAAAAAAAATATTTAAAAATCAGGTAGGCTATTATTATACACTGGAACTATGAATGCAGATTACTTACTATTTCCATAATCCACCAGAAGTAGAGCACATCGAGTCACTAAATCACTTCCATTCCTGTCTTCCCAGTGCCGATTGTGGTAAAGTTGGAACAATGTTTTCACTCGACTCCTATGCACTCGAATTGGGCAGCACAACACTTTCTCTTCCTGAAATTAAAAATATGAAATGGTGAATTCTTCATAATTTTGAGTTGAAAACTATGCTGACACTGAACCATGTTACATTTGAAATAATGATGTATGCCTGTGTCTATGCTAACCTGTTCATAAAGACTGGCATACAGCTGTATTGTCAATGCTAAGAGCAAAAGGTATGACGATTTTGGGGGTAATGTGGCTTAGTTCTGGATCTACAATTATGTGGTCATAAATCCTAAATAAATCAACAATGCATAAGTGCAGATAAAATATGCCAACTTTCTTTGCAAGATGCGTTAGTATTTCCCTTTAGACACACTTCACCTTCCACATCTCCACATGGCATACCCCCTATACAATACCTGCAACTGTTCAATCAGCAATGACTGTGGCCGCCTCTTGAAGTGAAAGCATTGAAATCCACCTGTTTCCACAAATTGTGTAAAGAAGTTCCTGAGATCATCAGCGTGGAAGTTTGATGGCACGTTGGTCACTAACGCAATGTCTGTAGGTTCACAAACTGCTACATCATCATTCCCTGCCATTACACCTGTTGAAAAATATATACAAATCAGCAAGATCAATGTAAGCAAAGTGGAGGTTAGGTTAGATTAGTTTAAGTGTCAATCCATGATATCAAGTGACAGAAATCAGCATCATATGGGGACTGCACCAGCGCTATTCGGAAATGTCACGACTCAAGGATTTATCTCAGAGCAAAGTTCATTTATACTCCTTTTTATGCCACTTCTGATTGAAATGATCCTGGTTATTCCTAAAGTGTGTGCCAACTTGTATGGGTTTCTCCCTATAAAACAAACTTTACGTATCCACAGTCGCATTTACATATCAGCGACATCAAATAAGCTAAAATGATTATACCAGGATGAAGTGGTGCCTTTCGAAACACCTGCCCTCCTCTAGATAAAAACCTTGTGAATTGATAAGATTTATTTTTTTTAATATTTCAATTTTAATCACAAGTCTTGCAGCCAGACTTTGGCTGTCTATCAAAGATTACACTCTCAAGCCCACACCTGCTTATCTACATTGCATAACTGCACGTAAGTGTGATACCTTTTTCCTCCTGAGTCTAACCTGCACGGGTATGAACCTTCTATGTTGAAGAAGGGCGTGAAATGTTGCAACAATCGACAGACTCACCTTCTGCGTCTCCTTTCTCTTGCAGTTCCATGGGCGCCGCCATCTTTAAGCAGGGTCGGAAATAAAGATGGATTTAAGTAGGTGGATTTGTGTAGGCGGCAATGGGTTGGGTGTTTATCTCATTTCACAACAATTATATCCCTGATAATGGGTGATAATTTACAGGGTCGAATGTAAGTCAAGAATTGCACAAGGTCAACTACTGCAATTCAGGCGGGCCGGTTTAAAATGCAAGACCTTTTGTCAACTATCAATGGCATTGCACAAATTTGGTCAAGATTTATTTGCCTTCACATACACTACTTCTGAATAGTCTTCATCATATGGAATTTTCCTGCGTCATGCTCGTATACGCACACATTATTCAATAACAGTTTAGCTGTACCGTAATGAATCAAACTTTCTCCTTAGACTATACCTAAGCTCATACATGTTGTTCTCTTCCAACCCACTCATTCAGATAAAAACCTCCTTTTGGACATTAATTGGCAGATAAAGCTTGGCACATCTGGCGCCACATATGCCGGAGTGTGTAAGGGGTGCCATCACATCTGACATTCTATATACACAGCTCCGTCAGATCTTTCTGCGGTTAGTTGCTGAGAGGACATAGTGCGATCAACTATATATTTGCACGTAACAGAGAAACCGATCATTGGCACTCATAAATAATCGTGGAGACTGCTTCTGGCAGGTATGATAAGACATCGGATCGTATCAGTGCATATGTGGCCACGCAGGAAACTATAGAGTGCACATCGAGTGAGTCGGAATTGACTACGTGTATCTTCATATTGGCTTCGGTAAGTCATATTTTATAGTCTTTCCTACATCTAAATTAAAATTGTCGCGCTTTTATGACGATAAAATCACAATGCAGTGATATTAAGCATATTGCATCTTAAAAAATATGTTGTGCACTATCCAACTGACTTCATGCAACCCAATTAGCTCATTATGTGTCAGCGCTAATGAAGATTTCAGATTGCATAGTTCATCAACATGAAGCGACGCGACGGTGCCAACTTGCTGTTTTGCATATTCCATCCTGTTCATTCATTTTCTTATCCTTGCCCTTGTGAAAAACAATACCGCATTCACTCGTGAGTAAACGTGGCCAGTCAGTGACCAGTGACTCATATGCATGTAAAACACAGGAATTTAATGACTTCTCCTTGACAACAAGCCATGGCGTGCCTCAAGACGGGGTCTGGTGATGTCGCATAACAAGCCAGGATCACATTCGGGTAATATTTTGTAACATTGACTGCGGAAAAAAACCCAATCAGAACTGTAATGCCGTAACTCCGTTTTCGCTTTTTTAAAAAAAATGAAAAGTGTAAAGCATTGGCACGAAATCAAAACGGACCATTTTTAACATTTATTCCATGCACAATTGAACGACCAAGCCATCGAAGCGTATTATCTGTATAAGGATTTTCCACTTTCACTTATCTTCCTAAAAATTCAGTGGTACAGTTTGGATGAATCAGAACACACGTCTGTTTATTATTCATCAATATGCAACCAGAACTCGGCTGCAGGTACTCGGCAGCAACATATCACCTGTACAATGAATAGGACAGATGTGATATCCACAGCTGCGGAATCTATTGAATGCATATTAGAAAAAGTATGTGTGTGTCGCATATCATGTAAGTAGGAACCGGCATCATCGCAAGGCTTAAAGAACGAATCAGAGCCCCTTTCATTACACTTCAGAGGTCAAGAAGGTTTATTTCTCTCCCGGCCTCCCCAGTTGATGACCTCAACAGGCTGGGGACTAACTAATCAGAATGAATCTTATAGAGCCGCCAAAATGATGGAGAACACACTGCAGGATCGGGACCAGGAAGGAGTTGAGGACTTTGTGTTGCTGGAGGATTTCCAGAGCGAGGAGGCCTTCCTGGATAACCTGGAGAAGAGGTTCAAGAGGGACAGGATATACGTGAGTGTTGATCATTGGATAAGGTAGGAGTATGAGTAATTTGTGATTGTTGGCAGACATACATCGGACCTGTGTTGGTGTCGGTCAATCCGTACAAAACGCTGTCGATCTATGGAGACGCTATGGTGGAAAAGTACACGAACATCAACTATTATGAAGCGTCACCTCATTTGTAAGTTAGGTGTCCGAAAAATTCGATGGACATTTCTAAGGATGGTGTACTTATGTTTTTAGATACGCCATTGTGGACACAGCGTACAGGGCCATACGTAAGGAAGAAAGGGACCAGTGCATCCTAATTTCGGGTGAGTCTGGTGCTGGTAAAACAGAAGCGTCGAAGAAGGTCCTGGAGTATGTGGCTGCTGCTGCGAGACATACATCTAAAGTGGATAGGGTCAAAGAACGTCTGCTTAGGTCGAATCCGGTACTTGAAGCCTTTGGAAATGCACGAACCACCAGAAATGACAATTCCTCCAGGTTCGGAAAATACATGGACATCGAGTTCAACTTTATGGTGAATATCCACATACTGTACAGTGTACATGGTTGCTGGAGAAAGATTAATTTATTGCAAAATAAGGCAGTGAACATTTTAATTTTCCCTTGTTAATCTTACCCTTCTCCAAAAAAAATAGGGTGATCCAACTGGAGGACACATCTTGAACTTCCTGCTGGAGAAAGCAAGGGTAGTTCAGCATGCACCAGGAGAGAGGAATTTTCACATATTTTACCAGCTACTGGCTGCTGGAGATGATGAATTGTTGGAATCATTGGGTCTTGTCAGAGATCTCTCCAAGTATCGTTACTTGCAGGTATGTCATTTTTTTTTTCCTTAGTTGATAGCAGAAACAAAAGGAATGGCATGCAATCAAAATTGTTGTTCTGTTGCCAATCCTAAGCGTGCCCATATTTCAATGCCCTCTCATGCATTTTAGCTCACACATGCATCACTCACATTCCCAATTATTGTATCAACCTACAAGTTATTATTGAAAGTGAGTTCTCATGATCAAAATATTCCAATACCAGAGTGAAGAGGCAAAATCCAAAAAAGCAGAATGGTCATCATCCGACTCAACACAGTTTGAATCAGTATGCAATGCTCTGGAAGTCCTGAGCATGGGGGATGATGAGCGATCTGCGTTGTTTATTCTGGTGGCTGCAGTCCTTCATCTTGGAAATGCTACATTCAAGCCAATAGATGATGATTCTTGCCAACTGGAGTCCACTGAATCAGTGTCCCAAGCAGCCACCCTACTGGGCTGTCCTGAAGATCAGCTATCTGAGGCACTGACTCGCCGCACCATAGAAGCCCGGGGAGACTCAGTGACGACACCATTAAATGCTGACCAAGCTGCATATGCTAGAGATGCACTGGCAAAGGCTATGTATGAACGCCTCTTCACATGGTTGGTGCGCTGGCTCAACACCTCCCTGCATTCGGGTAGCGACCAAGTTGGACGTCGCACACTGCTTGGAATCCTTGACATATATGGTTTTGAGATATTGCACTTGAACAGTTTTGAGCAGTTTTGCATCAACTTTTGTAATGAACGCCTCCACCAGCTGTTCGTGGAGCTGACCTTGCGTTCAGAGCAAGAGGAGTACAGGCGTGAGGAGATACAATGGGAAGAGGTGAAGTTTTTTGATAATCAGATTATATGTGACCTCATCGAAGAGAAACAGAAGGGTATGATCCCACTACTGGATGAAGAGTGTACCCGCCCAGGGGAACCAACTGACCTCACTTTCCTGGAGAAGTTGGATCGAGGTGTGGGGTCACATCCGCACTACGACAGTTACGCAAGTGGTGATCGCAAGGCAAGAAAAAGTCTGGGCAGTAATGAGTTCAGGGTGGTGCATTATGCAGGGGAGGTAACTTACAATGTTGCTGGCTTCCTGGATAAGAACAACGATTTGCTATTCTATGATCTTCGAAAAGCGATGGTTTGCACAACCAATTTCATCACAAAGGTAAGTTCACATGTGACCTTCGTGCACTACATGACTTTTTACTACTCACTGCTCACTTTTTCAGGCAATGTTCCCTGCGTGTGACCTAGACAGCAAGCGTCGCCCAGTTACGGTGGCATCCCAATTCCGCCAGAGTGTGTCGCAACTGATGACCACCTTACGGAGCAAGGAGCCCTCGTACATTCGCTGCATCAAGCCCAATGACCACAAGAGCCCAAACCAGTTCAACATTGACGTCATCCGCCACCAAGTGCGGTATCTTGGCCTCATGGAAAACCTCCGTGTGAGAAGGGCTGGGTTTGCATATCGGCGACCATATGATACATTCTTGGCACGATATAAGAGCCTATGTCCTTACACATGGCCAAAATACGAAGGAGAACCACGAGATGGTGTTGACCTTTTAGTGAAGCACATAGGTTATGGCCCGGATGACTACAGAATGGGAAAGACCAAGATTTTCATCAGACATGCACGAACCCTGTTCAAAACAGAGGATGCTTTCCAGAAGAGAAAAGAGGAATTGGCTGCCATCATACAGAGCACATGGAAAGGGGTTGTACAGAGGAGAGCTTACTTGCGAATTAAGGTAGCAGCCTTGTTGGTACAGAAGCTCATTCGGGGCTTCCTGGCCAGGAGGAGGGCAGCCAAGAGGCGTAAGGCATTGCAGGTGCTACAAGGATTCATGGCTGGCTATGCAACAAGGAACAATGGATCAGACACTGATGCCAACAAGGTGTTTCTAAATCTGGCACGTTGCTACTTCCTGGAGAGATTGGCACGGAACATGCCAAGGAATATACTAGACAAGAGCTGGCCACCTGCTCCTGTGCACTCCAAGGAGGTGAGTATCAATAAAATCTGTTGCTCACTCAAATACAGTATCCAAGTGATAATAATTATTGTGTAGAAAAGTTAATTCACAGATCATGAATGTAATAAATAAGTGGTTAGTAACATCAACCAATTACTTTCCAGGCATCTGAATTGCTGCATAAGATGCACACTAGACTTATGGTGCGCAATTACATGAAGCAACTTTCCCCAGAGAAGAAGGAGCAACTGGAGTTGAAAGTACTTGCTGAAAGCCTTTTCAAAGGTAATATTTTCACCCACATAAACAACAGAAAGATGGATTCGATTAATTTATCATACCTACTCAAAATTCCAGGGAAAAAGCAAAGCTATTCAGCCAGCTTACCCGAACCATTTGCTAGCAATCGCATGACACCTGACCAAATGGGCTATGAGTCTGCGTTGAGTCCCTCCGAGGTCCTAGTCTATGCATCACCAGTCACCAAATTTGATAGACGAGGATACCGTCCACGAAAACGCCTGCTCTTGGTTTCTAGACAGACTATCCACCTCCTAGATGAGCAAGGAACTAAATCTAAGCACAAAATCCCTCTTGGTTCACTTCAAGCTGCAATAGTGTCACCTCTGTCTGATTCTCTGCTAGTGTTGAGAATCCCACCTGAGATGAAACGTGACAAAGGTGACCTCATCCTGGAGGTACCCAGATTGATAGAAGCCTTGACTCTGATCATCAATATTGCTGGGAACAGCGACCTATTGAAGATTGAGGCTGCCGAAGAGTAAGATAATAATTAACACTATTTTCTCACATAGAGCTGCATGCCAGAATAAAATGTGGGTGACTAGTAGGTCGGTCCACACTGAAGTACCCTTGCGGCCGGTAGGGGCCTCTAGGTGGAATTATTTTCCACAACTTCGTTCCTACAGACCTGGCTGTATGACTAGTAATTCAGTCACCCCTGATTTTACTGTCGTGATGATGTACATGAAAAAATACTTTGTCACTAATTTGAAATGCATAATGAAATTATCTCATATTTTTATAGGATACACCACAATCTGACCAATGGAAAGCAAAGAGTAATTCAGCTCCAAAGAGGTGGTGAAAGTCGAATTGAAAAGTCCAAAGGGAGGCTGACAGTGGTTAGTGGCACTCAATCCAAAATTTAAAATCCTGCAATTCCAGGGTTCTAAAGTGTATATTTCATTCCAGGTTGGAACTCCTATGGCAGTGACTGCACCATAACAAATTATCCAGTATTGACTTGTTTTTGAGTTTGGTTTTTGAATCAATATCTACACAAGCTTGTGGGCTTTGGGGGTATAAAATAAAACATTACTGTAAAAGACAAAATGTTGTGGTAATAAATCATACAATATATTTTATATTTGGTGTGATACCATTTTGCACACAAACATAAATCTCTAATCAATCATGAAATCAATTCATTAATATTCCACATAATAGAAACATCATGTGCAATATAATGGGTAACATAATTGCTGTTCTGTAATAGCGGAGTGCTGTTGTATACATTCATCATCACTTCAAACCACTCAAAAATTAACATTATTAATAATTCCGAGTCATATAGTCCTTGGAATGCATCACTTTCAATATCATCTTTTTTACGCCTTTTTGTATTCAATCCTCTCTACCTTTACATCATCACCTATGAGTTGGTAGACATAGGTGACAACGGTGGCACTTTGTATATCCATCAAGACAAATGACGGGATGACAGTGCTGCCCAAAATAAAGACAAACAAGTTAGTTCACAATATAGCCAAATTACATGTACCAAAGAAAGTACAAAAGAAATCTTACCTCTCCAGAGGATTGTACGCCCCTGTTGCTGAACCAGGATTAATGTAAAACTTGTTTTCATGCTCATAAGCCTCAAATTTGTGGGTGTGTCCTGTGATAAGGATGTCTACATCCAGCTGTCTCTGGATCATTGCCAAGGCTTCAGACTCTCCCCAAGGTACCACTTGATGCCCATGGCAGAGACCAATGCGGAACTGGCCTACTGTCACTACTTTCTGCTCAGGATATGCCAAGTTCTGCAACAAATACAACACCCCATTAAGAAGTATCCTGAAGCATTGATTTTCAAAACATTGATTGACCTATGCTGTTCAAGCAACGGTCTGAGCAAGTGTATTTGGCAGCTCAATGAATCTGTTCGCTTTATGCATCCCAAGACTGCAAATACCTCGCCTGGGTGTAACTTAGCTAATAATGCTTACATCAAGGCTTACCGTTTTGCCCTAGAAATCTGACGCTTCATCATTAAAAGCTAAAAATTAATGTTACTTTGCAAGTGAGCGTAGAAGGCAAAAGAGGGAATACATAATATGTTGCATTGGGCAAGATGGCTGCCAATTCAGGGACACCAACCTCATCAAAATCCCCTCTGACCACATGGACATCGCTGGCAAGTGTCTTGAGGTAGTCATGTGACTCCTTTGTGCAGAGATTCCCGGTGCAAAGAATATGCTGGATTCTGCCTGGTACAAGGAGCTTCTTGAACTTCGCAGGAAGGCTGTGGCAGCGATGTGGGATGTGCAGGTCTCCAAGTACCAACACCAACTGCAGCAGTTAGGGGAAAAAAGACACAAGTTGTTAGACATGGGAGTCATCATTTTATTGCCATCCTCCAGATGGCGAAGGAATATGCCCTTCAGAAATGAAGACGACTTAATTTACTGATGAATTTTGATTGTGGGAGGAAACAGGAAAACCCTTAGAAAACGACACAAACATTCCACTGGGACAATCCAGTGAATACTATTTTCATGACGATCCTCAGCTAGACCTCGAGATTGAATGGGGGCCTTCAGAGATGGTAGTCTCTGGCCCACAAGCCCAATAATATTCACCACGTACGTACAGCAGATATGATTTAAAGTGCAAATGGATGAAATATAATATTTTTGAATGAAAGAGTAGCTTCCTTCTCTTCAAGTTATAACATGACATGACATCTGATTGACATAGTTTTTTTTTGTTGCACAACCAAAAGTTATCTTACACCTTAAAATTAATCCCTTGAAAACCTGCAATGCTTTCTCCTTTCTCAACTGAATTGACTGGGCACCCGCAATATCATAAGAAACAGCAGTGCTACCTTGGTACTGGCATGAATCCACATGTATGGCTTGTAGGGGCAGGTGCATGAACGGTAACAAAACTGATTTGGGCAAGTTGCTGACGTACTGCGAGAACAGGTACATGACGTCCCTAGATTAAATTTTCTTGGGCTTCTTTTGGTAACAGCATTTACTGGCAAAAGGTATTGCCAGTTCCCTTGTAACTTCCAGAAAATGCACCCACTGTTGCATACCCGGGTAAACCCATCCAGGGAAGTCACATTCCTGATCACAATAGCAATAATTTGTCGCAGACATGTGGTGCACATCTAATATGCATCTGATGCGAGGTTTAGTTTTACGACAGCAGCTATTGCTACATGTTCCTTTGTACCTGTCATACCGAGACCAGCCTGCATCAAGATGTACCCTTGCCTGGGAAACGGGGTAACAGTCATCTACCACCTTCAACGTGTCTCATTCCTCTCCGGGTGACACGATGTATCCGTAGAACTCACCATTGTGACTGTCTGGCTGAGAAGCTGGCCGCTAAATCAGATGCGAATTGCGGGAGACTGCGGCGGATGTCGTGGTATCTCGATCAGCGGAACACCGTCAGACGGACGACATCTTTCCCAGAGGCCGGTGGGGGGCGGGAGGGGGGGAATCACGTGATGTGGGAGCGTTCAGATCGGATGCAAGTGACGTACCATTCGCCTTAAAGGGCCGTTTACACTAGGAAACTTGTCAAATAACTAGTTGTACAACTAGTTGCAATAAAACCCCCCACGTGACCAGCTTCTCGCCCCTCCCACCAACCCAACCTTGAACTTTCAAGATGGATTCCGTCGGATTCCCTATTCCCCTTCCCAGGTTGAACAACTAGTATGCTCCCTAGAGCTAAACTTTATGGCTCCACCCACAACTTATGGCTCCACCCACAACCAAAAAGTTGGTTGGATGACAAGTTGGAGCTTTTTCAGGTCAGGGTGCAACTTCCTATCTGTCCCATGTATTTTCAGGTTGGACAAAACTAGTTGCGCAACTAGTTATTTGACAAGTTTCCTAGTGTAAACGGCCCTTAAAGGGCCGTTTACACTAGGAAACTTGTCAAATAACTTTGCGCAACTAGTTTTCTCCAACCTGAAAATACATGGGACAGATAGGAAGTTGCACCCTGAACTGAAAAAGCTCCAACTTGTCATCCAACCAACTTTTTGGTTGTGGGTGGAGCCATAAGTTGTGGGTGGAGCCATAAAGTTTAGCTCTAGGGAGCATACTAGTTGTTCAACCTGGGAGGGGGAATAGGGAATCCGACGGAATCCATCTTGAAAGTTCAAGGTTGGGTTGGTGGGAGGGGCGAGAAGCTGGTCACGTGGGGGGTTTTATTGCAACTAGTTGTACAACTAGTTATTTGACAAGTTTCCTAGTGTAAACGGCCCTTTAGGGAAGCTTTCTTGTTCTTTGCAAAATTCGAACGCGGCCAAGTTGCAATAATGGCGCCTTCTAATTCCCGCCAGGCTCGAGCTTCTTGACGGCGTGCTGCAAACAGCCGAGGATGAAGTGCGAAATCGCGGCGGACGGCGTCAAAGGTTGGTACTCTGCTCACGGTGGCACATCAGACAAGAGCTGGAATTAATTTTGCACTTGTTTTCATGCCTTGACATTGGCTGATGCAGTGTTTGCCAGGGCCATTCACTGCCTGGCCAAGTTCGGAAATGACCTCTACATTGAACCCCTTCCGGATGCCCTCAGCATCAGGTCTGTGAACCAGGCCCACTCGGTCTATGGATGTGTGGACTTCTACCCATCCTTCTTCACGTCGTACAGCTGTGCAAGTCAGGCTCAGACTGACAGTGAACTGGAGGCTTGCAAGTGCAAGATATCCATGAAGGTATGTAGCATGTGGTGAGAGGTATTATAATATCTGCCAGATGACCTTTCAAATATGATGGTGCCGTAACTTCTGGAACAAAGAGTTGGGGTTCATGCTGGTCTCGGCCCTTTTTGTCTCTAGATGACATAATGTGGCTGATGAATTGCTGTAACAAGTAACATTAATGTGAGATAAGTCTCCTTTTCTACCTCCTAAGAGAATTACATGATTAGGCCCTAGTTCGGGCATTGTCGGTTGCTTACCCATGGGTTATTTTTATTCTTCTGCAACCATCGAGATATTTTTTTCTTAGTAGTTAACTCAGGGGTAGTTTATCTGCAATGTCCAAGCTCAGGTCTGTAGAGCTAATTCTTCACTGCAACGCAGAATGTGACATGGGGAAGTTCGTTAATCCATTTTTTCCCTTCCCAGACAATGTTGAGTGTGTTCAGATCAATTCCTGTATTGGAGAGAAATGTTCAAAGCTGCTGCTTGGAGCTAGCTGATGATGCAGTCCATTTGATAGTGACAGTCAATTGCAAGTACGGCGTTACAACAAGGCATAAATTGCCTTCTATAGAATCAGAATCTGTCAAGGTAATCTCTTTGACATATTGTCATTATTTTCAGGTACTGGGCAGTGGTGGGAAACAAAAAAAAATATCATTTTTTTGAAATATTTATGCAAGCTCTGGCACACTGCAATATGCACTTACTTTCAATATAACCTTTCAAATTCTGCATCAATTTTCCGCAGGTAGTGTACTCAAAAAATGATTGCACTGTACGAGTTAAGGCATCAGCTCAGTCTATCAGCCACATCATGAGCAACATCCCCGAGAAGTCGGCTGAAGTCACCTTTGCTGCAACGCCAGACCAATTTAGTTTTAGCAACTATGTTGAACATGACCCTGGTAAGTTACTTATACAGTTGAGAATGATGATGTTGCTATCCAAATCTTCCCCAATCAGATCCAGGAAAAGTAGTGCACTCTGAACTAGCAGTCCAATCGAAAGAGTTTGACGAGTACAAGATCACAAGATCAGCACGTGTAACGTGCTTCCTCAAGGAAATCAAAGCAATTTTGCACTTCAGTGACTCTGGAAATCTGTCAGTTGGAATATGTTTTGAAAAGGCAGGCCGGTGAGCGAGCAATTTTTGATGCAAAATACATTACATTGCCTGCTAAGAAATAATAATGCTCTTTAGGCCACTAATCTTCACCGTGGAATGTCGTCCAGACTTTGAGGCAAATTTTGTGATGGCTACTTTGGCCGGTAATGAAGACTCTCAGGATGATGCAAGCACCGTAGTGTTAAGTGAGAATCGGCAACTTTCAGGACCTGTGGCATGTGCTACAACTGAAGATGTTCAAGAAGAGAGAGAGGGTGAGAATAATTATGGCTATTTAAAATTCAGTAGATTTTCATATGATAATATATGCTCCCTGTAACATTTTTAGACAATGCTGCTGCCTTGACTGAAGCAGAAGACCTTGAAATGCAGGCTGAATGGGATCCAGGTAGGCCAATATATATTTTATGCTTATCTGATCTAGGAAGGGTCTTCTGCAGTTGTAGTTTATTCCTTGCAGGGGAAACTGATCCTGCCCCTGTGTCAAAAAGACAAAGAACAGGCAATCCAGAAGAGCTTTGTTCCCACGATAACAGACGTAGCATGAGTAAGATTTGGTTAGCAAACTACCTTAACTCTTTCGTTGCTGTGGTATGTGTGATTGTAATACCATCTTCTATACAGGTACACAGGAAAGTGGTGACCAAGAATTGGTCAATGTCACTGGAGGCGTACCTATTATTATGGAACAAATGCAAATTATTGCTGGTGGGTCATTATCTTCATCTTCAGCAAAGCCATCTGAAAATGGAGAGGACATGTCTGATGATGATACACAAATCCCACCTCCTGCCATGGAATCAATTGAGAAGAGTGCAGGTATGTGACAACAACCTGTACAATAATTGTAGGAAGATGATGGCAATTGCCAGCATTTTCACATCAGATAACATGACTCCATTGGCCAAAGGCTAGGAAAATTTCTGGAGACCAAATTGGTAACCTAACTTCGACATTAGAGTTTATCCTAGAGAAAGTAATGGTCAAGAATGGGCTGCTGCCTCATGCAGCATATCTGACAGTAGAGCAGATTCAGATTAATGCAGGTGTGTAACATGCTCATTGTGTATTAATCAATATTTTGTTCAGTGTGTAATTCTTCAGGTACGCAACCTGCTGAAAATGGCGAGCAAGAGTTGCCACAAGATGAACCTAATGATGATGTCACACCACACGTTATCCAGAGCCAGAGTTCAAGCGTAGGAAATGCAGACTATGAAGATATGAATGGAGATAGGAGCTTTGAGCATTTTTTCCAGAATATCAGCAAAGAAGAAGAAATTGAACCTCCTGAACCTGGAGCAGTTGTTGAGGATTCATCTCTTGATGGATTTGAGTCCAGTGAAAATGGCATTGATTTTTCTGAAAGTGAATTGCTTATGAACCACAAAGTGGTATGACCTAATTAGCTGCCCATGTACAAAATAAGTGCTATATTTTTTCATATGTATGTACTAGAAATGATCTGTCATTAAAATATTAGTTTAAAAACAGAATTTTTCTCATTCATGGAGTTATGCAGCTAGTAATTTATTTAGTTATATAGTAGTCATGGACAGCCTCATTACCTGGGGCAAAACTCGAAACAGTGGGCAAGCTTGATTTCTGTTTATTTTATCTCCCTCATTGTTTTCCTCAGATTTAACTACTGTGGCCTGTAATTTAAAACCAGAATTTTTAACCTCATATGTGAATATTGTCCAGAGAGTGTCCGTAATTATCAAGCCAGATGGGAGCAGAACATGGAATAAGTTTTGACGAAGTGCCTTGGTGTGGGTTACTGATAGTTGGTAAGAATCCTCTTGAATACCCATTGTTTTCTGTCATTCTCACCAACATCTCCCAACCCCATAGTCCTTATGGCATCTGGCGGTGGTGACATGTGGGAAAAACTTTCCAGCTCTGAGGTGTTATTCATGGGATACTGATCATACATTCATACTGTTGCAGTACTTGTTTATATTCATAATGTTGCTTAATTGCTGGGCTGCATCACCCACCACACTGACTCATAAGCACACATGGTGCATTGACGATTTGATTGGCGATGTCATCCTTATAGTTATTCAAGAGGGTTATAAGTGATTTCGATGAGGAGGGGTAGTTATAACAAGTTAATGTGGTTGTGCAGATTTTTAGGCAGATTTTTCATTCAAAAGGGTATTGCAGTGTCCCACGTTCCACGTCAGGAACACCACGATGAATTAAAGGCACCGGACAGCTTTAAGATGTATATATTCTTCACACATGAACAGATAAACATCTGATCTCTCGAACAGTCACTCAACGACTCCCCGTTCCAAACAGTCCCACATATCAACACTGCTCCCTTAACAACGGTTTCCAGAACAATCCTCCTGACAACAATGTTGCCAGGACCCGAACCACTACAGTATAATGACTCCATATTGTACAGTACCTTACCAGCCTCTGGATTTGTGGACTTGGGTAGTGCACCACCCTGTATGTACTTCCGGCCAAACATGCACGTTTCTGATAAGCATATGCCCCAAATAATCATCGGGCAGGACCCTTTGTTTCGCGTGCTTTGTTTGTACCCCGCGCTTTCCCCCCAGCGCAGTGGCGAGATGGCGAAACGAAAATGATGTCGAAACGAGAGTTCGTTTATATTTCGATCGGGTTCGCGATCAGAGAGCAGCCAGCTGCCAGCCAGCTGGCACTCCCCGAGTTGAAGTTCAGAAGTGGACTCGTGTTGAATGACTCTTCAGTGTTGAGTCTGCGAAGATGGCGGCCGGTCGGTGTTTGCTGCTGGCGGGAGTCCTGCTCTCGGCCGTGCTTTGGAGCTCGGGGGCGGACGAGGAGATTGCGGACAAGGCCGTAGCTAAGGCCAGGGTTGAGGTACGTATGTGGTGTCCGCAGCTGACCGGAGAACAATCCCTGCAAGGTGTACCTTCATATTGCCCAGTACTTGTGAATGCAGCCTTCCATCTCACAGTCAGCAGTCTCACTCCCGTGAATACGTGTCCAATGATGTGTACGAATGGGAATTTGGCTGAATGACAGTTTCATTTGAACTCGAACGATACGTTTCCGCTACTGCACATAGGCATTTGGGGGAAACCCAGTTTCCAACAGATCGGTGTAATTCTTATATTTATTACAACAGATTCATGCGCCAATATACATTTTAAAACTAAAGCATCCTTGGGCATGTAACAAGGCACCACTAAATTGAGCTGCACTCGTTGCATGCACTAGTCATGCGCAGAGCTCCGTGCATGCCAGTGTGGCCAATTAGAGGGAGGTGATGCCATGACAGTCGTACATGCGCGGGGACACCTGGTGGCTTTGACTCACTTTTTGTTTTGCTTACCTTAACACTAGTTTGGTGATATGCCTGAGGAAAAATTTTAAAATTTGTGATATTATTGGAAAACTGTCAACTAACAGAATTAAAAAAAATAAAAATCATGCTTGCAGATGCAAATGCTGACAAGTATTTGTAGCAAGTCCATTTTTGCACTAATTCTGGCTTATCAAAGTTGTGTCAAATATTGTCAAACTCATGATTGTGTATTTAATTCTCCGTAACTGTTCAGTGGTGTGCCAAGTAAATTCCACCCATATCAGCTTTAGCAAGTGACCCTTTAGAAATGTGCAAACATTGTTGCAGAATCCACACAAATTGGATTCCGGCAGCCATATCATCGATTGTCTCCACTCAGGGTAAATTTTACAGGAAAAAAATTCCTCACATGCCATTTTAGAGTTAGAATACGTGGCACATGATTTCATGAGCTTCCCCCCCCCCCCNCCACCCCTGGTGGTGGTATATTGCGTGCACATGTGTCCTCTATATGGCATATCACACACTGATAAAAACATGCAAAGGAAATGTGGAGCTTGAATTGTGCGCGCATCAGCCTAAAAGAGGCCAGTGGAGGTTACAAGGTCATGCTTCTGAAGTATTAACCATGATATGTTTCTGTCCCTCAGCAACATTTTGCCTCCATATCAACAGTGATAACAAACTGCCACATGAGATTCTAAATATTGCACATCCTATTCCTAATCTCTTTCAAATGGATCTATACTGCATCAGGATTGAATTTGAATTGTAAGCAGTTTTGGTTCAGACAAGTTGCATGGATAATTATACTGTAGTACTTTTACAGTAGTATGCAATAAAACTAAGGGATTTGCCTGATTTTTCTCAAGCCCAAAATTTCATGTTTCTCCTGCTCTACCCCCTGCTGCCCTTGGACAATTGTGATAACTGTGCTGGAGGGTCTTTTCAAGGTCATGTGAGGGTGAAATATGACAATGAAATACCTGTAGCCTTAAATCTAAGCTCCATGAGTTCCTCAAACAATATTAATTTCTGTCATAACTTGTGCTTGTATGATTTCAAATTGCACCAATATGCAGATTTAAAAATTGAGGCATATCCCAACCGGAGTTCGTTTTGAGAAAAGTGGCTTTTTGTGTTTTGCTTTACCATGCAGCTGAAGCTACGGACAAATATTACAAGTGGAATATGTGAGCTTTGATGTGTCCCAAATCATTTGGTACATCAGCACATGAAAGGTAGATGGAAGGAGAGTACTACAACACTTCTAACTCAAAATTTGAGGTTGGTTGGGGTATGTCGTTCTTCCTCTGAGCGCCTAAACGGTTTAAAATGCCTGATACCATCTCCAGGGTTAACATTTCACTATCTCTGTAATGATGCTGAAATAACCCAAGTCTACCAGGGTAATTTTGCAAAAGGGCATATTTCCCACCACCCTGTAAACAAGTTTAACTCTTTTGATCCAGATGCTCAAGGTTATTTATTAGTTTCTTAAAAAATTTTTCAAATTCAAATAATAACAGTTGCTATTTTCCATTTTCAGAGTTGTGGAGGATGACGATTGAATAGGCTCCCCGAGGTGAAGCAATTCATCTTCGAGGACATTCCCTTATTGTATCCTTATCATTGCATTAGCAATGTCATAATCTGATGCTATCTTATCATGTGTATCAGTCCTTGACCATTTTTACAGCCATAATGTAGTCTTCAAATCAAGTCCAGGAGCTCCTCCTGAACTAGTCCTGCTCAATGCAGATGATCAGGTAATTCTGAAATCATCAGTGCTATTCCTGGAATTATTATATTTACGAACTAATTTTTTTCCCTTTGTTCTTTAGGAGCTGGAGCGCCTGGATATCTCTAAATTAAATCGTGAGGAGTGTAACAAGCTTCTCCTCAAAAAGGGATTTTATCGGAAGAAAGAGGAGAAGGAGGAGGTGCCTGAATCACACAAGGAAGGTCCTTACACAGAGCGTGAAGACCTTTAAAGATCCAAAGAACTTCCAGTAAAATTGGCTATTCCACAAGGACCAACTCAAGCTTGTCTATGCTCCTGAACTTGTTTACCGCCCAAATTGTATTCTTGACCGAAGACTGAACATATATGACGCGGTGCACTCAAATGGTGTAATAAACCGAGGTGCTCAGCTGAAGCTTTTTAGTTCAGACTTTGGGCAAGGTCAGTTTTTTGTGGTTGGAAATAACTAGGAAGCATGGTTAGGCTTGAGAATTTTATTTTATTTTTTGAAAGGTTTATGCTTCCTACATTGTACACGTTTTCCAGGGAGTTTCCCTCGTCAATGAGGACATTATTTTTTTATGTGTAATAAAGGGGTTCAATGATCTAAGTTACATTCATTTTCATATTGGCACGTACAATAAAGTTGGTCAATTACCATTTTTACACCACAACTACATTTTTATTCACCTGATTTCTCTCCTGGTGTGTATTAACATGGGAAAAGTCATCCAGAGCTTGATACTGTTGCATAATGCATCAATCATCAAGCAATTGAGTAAATGGATGAAAATAAATTGACTTTGCATTTCACCCCATCCTAGTATTTACATCTCACAATGAAGAAAAAATGACACCATTTCTGAATGGAAAAAACCAGCACCTTCCATTGTATATTTTCCCACCTCCACATTGGAATGGCGGTTGATCAGTCTGTACGTTTCACAAACACAAGCTGGTTACACCACCGGAAAAAAAAGAGGAACATTTATCTGCGGTATGAAAACAATGACAGGCTATTGGGATCCCTAGTCGGCTGAGTTGTCACAGACGTGGCACAAGTGTTCCTTTGTGACATTGCTTCATGTTGTCTTCTTCACAGAATTATGCAATTAACAGCCAAAAGATAAAGAGCAGGGCCACCCAGAGGAACACTTTGGACAAAAACTGTTCTTCTTGGTGGTGGGCTGTTCCAGGAGGTGCTGAAATGATACAAAACGCAGTTTTTGTGGTCATTGTAAGTCATCCCCTAATTTGAAAACATTAATCGGCTCTGATGAAAGATAGCATCATTGAACATGCACCCTTATAATTATCTCTCTACTTTGGTCACCCCAGTGTCTTAGAAGTAGCTTTATGCCACTTATCATCACAACTTGTCTTTGAAGTAAACTAGAGGGATATTAATAGCAAAGGTATTTTAGAGTTATGAAGTCATCAAGACCTGAACGATACCATTAAAGTGTTATTTAAGCCATGTTTTTGACTGACCAAAGAGTGAAGACGTGACATGTGAATGCCCACTACTAAATTTTTACCCCTGCAGGGTAAATTACAGCTGGTAGTTCACAAGATGTTACTTGTGATCATGGAAAAACCTTAACTATAACATGTTACATCAGATAGGGAAAATTCCCTTCATTACGTACGTAACCAGACCTTGCCTGACAACATTCGATTCTCATGGCCTTGGCAAAAATACTTTGAACTAGCAATGTTATGGCCATAGCAACACCCATAATTTATATTTCCCGCGTCATTTTTAAAATGCCTCAGTAGCTACCATACTTGATCCAAAAGGTATCACACCTTCTGGGGAAATTATTAGCGTGGCACTGAGAACTCCTATGAACATGATCTTATTGAACAAGCAGAAATAATATTGGAGATCCAGTGCGGCATGGTGGTGAAGTGATTATCTCCACAGCCTTCCACCTCTGAGGTCTAAGTTTTATCTCCAGATTTGACAGAGGTATTTCTCACATGGAAAGAGTTTCACAATAGGTTCTCTCCACGTTCACAAGATTTTTCTCAGGGTTCTCATATTTCCTCCTGCAGTAAAGTCGTCAGAAGTCCAGCAATTAATAAAAGTGGGAATTTAAAAGAGGATGTCCTAAGGGGCCACAGGCTTACCAGGGGGTAACAAATTATTGTTATTGTTGTTGTTGTTGTTATTATTATTATTATTATTATTATTATTATTATTATTATTATTATTATTGAGAGAAATCCATCTGTACAACCCAGGAAGAAAATTTGTGACTTCAGGAGTGGAAGATTGTGGAGCTAACCATCTTGCTACCTCAAAAACTCACATTTCGCTAGAAGATATTTTCATAAATCACCTCTTGAATTAAATGGCAAAGAATGCCAACTCACCTGCACTGGGCCTTGCATCTCCAAAATTAAATGTGGAAGTGAAGAACCCAAAGGGAAAGGCACCGATTCCAAATGACATATGAAATCCACCATCAGCAAACCCAAATCCAGGAAAACCCTGAAAATATTGAGGTTTGTGAGCCATAACAAAAATTTGTGCCATTATTAATTTTATTTTTAAAATACTCACCCCATTATTCTCTGGTTCAGACCTCTGCCCTGCAGGTCTTGGAGGAATCTTGTTCCTAGGGTCTTCTTGGTCAGTTCGACCTCTCCCGTAAAGTGGAATCACCTTTTCTTTACTTATGGCTGCTTTACATACTGGACATACTTGTCGGTTTGGCCGTGTCTCCAGCCACTGGTGCAAGCAGGGCCAGCTGCAAATAAGATTTGGCATTTTAAGTGGTTTAAGTATCCCATTACTTAAAACTATCTTACACAAGACAATGATTTGCTTCTAATTAACATTGCAGATCTCACTTCTCAGGGTTCTCTACAGTTAAGTTGGCCACACTAACTTTATATGCAAGTATCATGTCAATCTCTGCAAACTACACGTTTAAAACTATTAAAACTGTCCATACTTCTCACATCATGTTGGTCTAGTTTTTACAAATATCTTTCACATCAGTCTGGTAAAATCAATGTAGTGGAGGTGTGGAAATTCCCAAAATAATTATACCTGGCTCAAGCATTTTACAGTGAATTGGTGTATGGAAGAGCAGTGAGCAGTCAGTCTCAAAGGTATGCCAGTTGTTCCATGAAGAATGAGAGGGGCCTGACAATTCCCATTGTGAGGACCCTCTCATTGTTTATGAGACCTTTATGAATCCCTTCAAACACTATGAATCATCCTCAAGTACAAAAGGCTTTCATGATTTATTTTGGTACCTTAAACATGGATTCACTTGCTGAGACTCAACAACATATGGCACTGGATGAGCTACAGCTTGCCCCTACAGTTAGAGATCTGGCAAATCATGTGTCATTACTAGCTTTTAGGTGGAATATTGGAAGCTGAACTATATGCTAGCATGCTCCATGTTATTCAAATTGACTTTCTGGAAACGCCATTTTCCTCTACTTCAACTCACCATAAAGGTCATTTATAGACCGAAAATGGGAAGAAGGCGGATAGGTGCCCTGGGCCAGATATCTACTATTTTTCTATACAATTTCTGTCAATTGAGGCATTATCGAGGGCACGCTGCCACAGAATAAGTGTCAACATGTCCAATCCTGCTATGCTGCATCCACAATTTTTTTGTGGTCGTAGCCATTGGCTCTGATTGATTGTGAGGCTAAATGAGAGTCTATCAGGTTCGAACGTAGGGCGGGAAGTGGGGGAAGGCGTCATTGCAATGGGACGGGATTGTTGGAGGGGGCAACAAATGCCTTTTATTGTTGTGCAAACAATCGGTAGGCTCAACAGCTAGAGCTGCAGAGCCATCTGCTTGACCGTATTTTTTATACTGCGCCCCCTTAACAATACGGCCTCCACCATCACAGGCCACACGCGTAGAAACAAGCGAGCGGCTTTGTAGGCGCACGAAGCGAGGGTTTTTCTAGTTGTGTATTTAAAATTATGGCACATTATATCAAATGCAGCTGACAGGGAGTATAATATTCATATGACACCATTAATGCCAAAACACAGTCCTCGGCATTCTGAATCTGTCTTACACTTGCACTGAAACACACGTGCATCATTTGTCACACATTAATGGCATT
This sequence comes from Catajapyx aquilonaris, assembly GCA_000934665.2. NCBI lineage: Eukaryota > Metazoa > Arthropoda > Diplura > Dicellurata > Japygidae > Catajapyx > Catajapyx aquilonaris. Next base: position 49,618 of record KZ538331.1, read on the forward strand.
TAATGGTCTGGTGTTGACTCTACCTATCACAACAGCCTTTCTGATAGAACAATCCATGCTGATTGGCAAGTTCTATCTGGTTGCATTTAAAAACAAGCACATGACCCCAATTTATTGTATTTTTCAACAGGAGCATACGTTATTGAATGCAGACTTAAAATGTTTAAGAAACCAAATAAGTTCATCCAAAGAAATTAAAACTACAAGAACTGAAATTACAACAACCTGTGAAAAAAAAATTGAAAGCATCATTTAATCAATTGCAACATCATCAAATGTTGAAAGCAACTGGGCTGCAAAACGTGACACTATCTATGTTGCAACACTATGTGACGCTTTAAAACGCTGTCTCCTAACAACTGAGGGCAAAAGTGCATTACATATGTATAGCACAGTAACTTCAATTTACATTGCCCAATGTCAACAGTAGATTTGACAGGAAAATGTGACTCACGTGACCTTCAATGATAGGGTATAAGTTCTGTAGTTTATTAATAAATAAACTCCACATAAAGGAGGTCATGTGAATGTGCTGCCAAATAATGAAAACCGGAATGCTTTTCTTCTTGATATTTCTTGAATATTAGACAACACTACATGGTAAGCTGAGTTGGTATTTGCATATTCACTAGCCCGATACATTGGTGTAGTAACTAACACTTCCTCTGCATAATGTAGAAAATGAAGTACTGATTTGCCTTTTGTTAACCCTGCAATAAATGCAATGTAATGCAAAAGATTTACCAATGGTAGCCTGGTTACTCTGAGGGCCTCGCAAGGACGACAGGTTTTTGTGGCACAAGGCAGAAGCAAGGCATACTATCATAAGCAAAAAGATGAAGATGGTTGGTTGCGGGTTTCCTTTCTTTTTTTGCAAGTGCGGAAGCAACTAAAACCTCAAGGTATATTAACTTATTTTCCGGTGTGACTTTGGGTATATGTTGCAGTAGTGTCCTGATACAAACATTCCTTGCATTCCGAGAACTTGAGTTCATGCCATGAACAGTAGTTGTCTCCATTTTTTTGTGCCTAAGATGGTACCACCTTCCCTGGCTTCTGTCACTAAACAGTCCTACATGAGTAATTTTAAATGAGGCATCGAGTAAACATAAAATACTAGCTTAGTGTCAAAAACTGCCAACAAAAAAAAAGACCGCTTCAACTGAAATTGAGTGAGGGCATGCTGTGACGATCCCTGCCTCCACTCCAAACATACCAGAAGAGATGTCCACACATGCTGACAACAGCATCCTTGGCGGTGTCCAAGCATATGTTGCACTCAAAGGCCGGGTCGTCCTTCTTCTCCTCCCCGTCTTCCCCTCCGTCCTTCCTCTTCCCATCCTGCTGCTCCCCCGCCGGCCCACTGCCAGACGCCCCAGCAAACTGCCCTGCCGCACACTCCCCCGCCGCACTGGCCTCTGCCATCAAGTCCTCTCAATGTAATTCCCACTCACCGCCACACACTCACCAACTCATTCCCACGCTGAACGCTGCACTGCCACATAAAAACAAAGCAAAATTGGTAAGTAACACGTCACCTAATGTGTGCTTCCTCCTCCTCCTCCTCCTCCTCCTCACAACCCACGTAATACAGCAACAAGAGTGACGATGCGAGTGCAACAGTGCGACATTGTTACGTCAGATGCAATACAGTATGCCAGCTGGCATGACTCTGCCAAAATTTGCATTTCACGGGGGTGGTGAGCAACAATGGTCAACTGGTGACCAACTCTCACCGGCAATGGGTCGGACACAGGTTGCTACCACAACAGAGACACGATCCGACGAGTACTTGTTGTCCACAGGTACGCAGGAAGAAGGGTGATGGGCCTCCATCCATCACCTGACTCTGGGGGTCAACTCAGAGCCTTGCTTTGCGTCATATAGTGGAAGGGCAGGGCGAAGGGTTGGGATCGATGCGGGGTATTTCGAGGGGGTGTATTTGCCAGTGCTCAAGGGGGTCATGAAGGGGGGTCTACAGTGCTTTTTTCGGGGGTACGAACCAGAATTTGGTTTGCTGATTTGATTTCGAGGTGCGGAAAGTGCTGCCACCTGTTGGAAGTTCATTTGAGGCGGGAGGTTCAAGGCGAAAGGGACAGAAATAGGAACAAAAAAAAGGCGAATTGCAGCACAGTGCGGTGTTAGTGCAAGAAAATATGTTTCTTACATAAGTTGTTTATGGGATGTACATGGTACATCCCGGGTACATCCAAGCAAGAGCTAATACAAGACAAAAAAAGTACATATACACAACCCTGCGTATATTCATGTGCAATAGCAATAGGGCAATACCACGGTCATATAAGGGCAATACCAAGAGGACATTCACTCATGATAATCAGTACAAAGTGGCTATACACATTTCGTACATTTAATGCGCGTTTCCGGCAGTACTTGCTGCGCAGGGTAGATGGCGTGCGGTGCCGTTCTGTGGGAGGACGTGGAGGCAGAGCCCGGGAAGGGAGAAAAAATAGCGAGGTCAGTGCAGCGAATGCAGCGGCAGCAGCAGGTGGTCAACGCGCCACTGCAATTTGCCCTCTCTTGCAAACCCACTGCTGCAAGGGCTCCTAGCAGGACAAGCCCCCTGCCCATCACCAGCCAAAGACACACACGTTGGGTGACAATGTCGGTGACATCACCGGACAATGCCATTCGATCGGATCGGGTGCCAACAATCGGCGGTGAAAGTGGATTGACAGGTTTGCCAGCCATCAAGCAGTCTATATACTAGATCTCTCTATTTCGAGCACCGGACAATGTTCTCCCACATATGCAACCCCAACGTGTGGCCCATCAGAAGAACCAAGGCAAGAGGTAAGTGCTCATACATAAACAGATGAAATATAACCCGTATGCGAAACAGTGCTCTTGCCTAATGAATATCGAGGTGCTTCCGACTGTCGGTCCCGGTCTTCATTGTTTCGGGTGAGAAATTTCAGGAGAAAGTTTCCTTTCGAAAATTTTAGCCATTGTGCAGCACATTCGTGCATGACAGTCGCTTTATCATGGGTAGAACGGTTACTCCCACACTATGGGATAACCGGACAGTAATTGCACCTACCAGAAACTGTGCTTTATTTGAGGAAATATTCCAGAAATGTAACAACGCTGAACTAATTGGACTGACGTACTTTGCAGTCGAATATTCGTCCTCACAATTCATGTTCCATACTTCCATTCAATCCATATCAATAGGTCCCTGAAAAGTACCAACAGTAGAACACAGAAAATCCATTTCCTTCCGCAGAGTATAGGGAGGGCAAACAACCTATCACATGGCAGGAGTCTGATCACAAAAAAAGTATAAGGTAAAAAAAAATATGAAGAGATACACGGATGGCAAGCCTGTTTCCGGAGAGGGCAACCAAGCATGACCTCAGGTATGGGCTCGTCTCGTGTCCTCGCACATGGCGAGGTCATCAGCGTTATCATCGGTTGAGGATGGGTAGCACACCCGAACAGAGGGCTACCATGCATGAAGAATGACACTCGCGTATACAGTGCGCGAAAAAAAAAAAAGGATAGACTACCGATCATTATTACTTACATGTTGCCTCCTGTGGTTGCTAATGATCAATGCGCAGGTGAACACTGCGTTATCTGGTTATCTATATTGATAAATGTTGTCCTCAGAGTACCGCATCACCTTTTCGATAGCATGTGCATCGACAGTGTCATATTTTGATAACCTGCAGGCCACAATTTGATGCATAATCAGTTTATTATGTCAAGGATAGCGGCGGCCATCAGCTTGTACCAAGATTCTTTCTTGGTGCGGCTTCTTGTGGTATTCACCAGTCCAATAACCCCCGGAGGCCATTTGTTGGGTGGCTCATTTTCCAAATGATCGGGGGGAACTCTCCGAACCTACTGCTTGAGGCGGACAAACCCTATATTTTTAACCTTCGCTGGGATGAAACATCGGAGTCGAGACGTTATCTTCAGACGAATTTGCATGGCCAAAAGTGGTAGCTTCTAGGAAAAGAAGAGTCCGTTTTCTGCTTGAGGTCATTAGCGTCTACTCCGCCTACACTTCCCTGTCAACATTCTTTCACTGTTTAGAAGATAGGCGCGATACGTCACTGGGAAAAAACACGGTACTGATGCCGCTTTGTTTCCCACCTTACGCAACAGTATATGCAGAAACATTGTTTGATTCCTTTATATATGGCGTGTCTTCAGGGGATACGAACAGGTATGAAACTTCCTCACGCAATGCATGTCCATCATTTGTTATCCGCGCCCGAAGAGGTATAGTGAGTGGCAGTAGAGGCACAAAAGGATGGATGGACATTTTCTGGGAGATGGACTGTTCAAGTCATTGACCCACATCGAACTGAGCGGGGAGGATTGGGCGGTTGACGGACCAATAGGGCTGACGAAAGAGTGATGTCACGATGTGGAAATGTCAACAGGTAGACCAGTTGGTGGTCGGTTGCCTGCTGAGTGAAGGTCACGGCTCTCAGGGGGTGCCTTCAAGAAGAGGGTGGGCTGGTTGGTGGGGCAGTGGTTAGTGAGTGTGGAGGCATTACATGAACATACCGAGACGGGGAAAGGTTTCATTCCGATATGAGTGTACCAAAAGAATTAAAAGCTAATAAAATGAGGGGTGTGGTGGAAAAATGTGATAACCCTCATTTTTACCCTCAACACCTAGCAACGATGTAAAAGACATGACAAACAGTTTGGTATACTCCAAGCTCACGTATCAGTCACGGGACTGCAACATGGACTAGATCAAAACCCGCATTCCCTATGATTTGTGGACAGTGCGAACTTAAATTCGCTCTTCTGAAAAATTACACTTTTGTGGGTTATCACCGTTTTCCACCACACCCCTCAAATTAGTCAAATATGCTGCTGATTCTGCCACTCCCATGCTCTAGCTCAAACAACACCGATCTTCAATTGCTCAAAATTTAAAAATCACATTGAGTGCTCAGACTTTCATTGGTGAATTCTATCCAGCATATTCACCCTTCCCAGGTCTATCCAAATCAATTTTTAACCTTTGGAAAGCTCTCCTTGTTAGAGTATGCAGTTGAAAAGAAGGTCTGTTGTGGTCTGTTGTACTCACCTGACTGGAATTTCCCATGTGTGATGAGGATCAAGGGAGATGCCATGAACCTTCTCATTAGTGTACAAAATAATGAAAATGTTGGCTATTACCATGGTTAAGGCGAATGAAAGAATAATAAAATTATTGTCTCTTAAATTAATTACTTTGCCCATTACAGTTTGTCTCCTTTCTCCTTTCTTGCATGACCCAGGAGGAGAACCTGACAGTAGGCGGCATTCTTGGGGCAGTGATTTGGACTTCCTCAATGCTCTGTCACTGCAGCCACAACAGCAACCACCAATGCCATCGGGATCAGGTGTAGTCAATAATGGCAATCAGGTTGAAGCACCAGCACCTCATTCTCCAGCCACTAGTTCATCCGATGAAAGTGACAGTGACCACCCGCAATCAAATAATTCTAAAGTAAGCCTCCATACAATTACAAAGCACTAAGATGACAGTAACTGCAGTGCTTGTAAACCCCCCAACATCCTCATTCTTTTTGTGAACTAAATACAAAATGCATTTCAGAGCTCTTCATTTTCTGGCAGTGGAAGCAGCCTGGAGTCTACTGGCGCATTGCTGAGGGCAACCAATGACTTAGATCTGGTTGGAGCTTGCCGTGTTGTTGATCATGAAATGCTCCAGCGAAGAAGGCGTTTGAGAAAAGAGAGACGTACCAGGAGTACACCAAGTTCAAGCCCAGTGCAGGAAGTAAATGATGCGAGTGATCAGGCTGTAACTAAGTGTGTGGATGAGCCAGTCAAGCCAGAAGCCAATCAGGCAACATCAACCAGATCAAAAGTATCTCTTACATGGGCCCTTAAAGACAATGTGGCACAAAGTGAGACACCTGATGATGCAAGTGAAAAGACTACTGAACTAGAGTTTGGATACGATATCCACGACATTGATGTCTTTCTTTCATCTGCCTCCCATTCTAACCCTGCGAACATTCCTATGGTGGTTTCCTATCAGTGTGTGCTTCACAAATCCATTGATACAAAAAGTGATTCCAAATCAGATGAAATGCAGCTGCAGTTGGGAATGGTCATTAATGCAGTGTTTAAGACAGGTGAGTGGCTGTACATCCAGACACCACATGAAGAATCAGGGTATGTCACCTACAAAGCATGCATGCCCTTGGGAGTGTTGCCAGATGGGAATGTGGCACCTGACTGCCAGCCTTGGGATGTTTTTTCTGAGCCTCTGAGGCGTCCTAAACATACTGATGGCCCCTCAAAGAGTGTTGTGATGAACAAGACAGACAGTCAAAAGCTATACGAGAACCTGGGTCCCGTGGGGCATCGTAGTGCACTGTTGCCAGCATGCCAGAAGTTGCTTCACAGTTTGAATGATGAGAAGAGAGGCAAGACACGTCGGAATACAGCTGCAAAAGTTCCCAGTTCCAGAGAATGCAGACTGGAAAAAACTCCAGGCCCAGAAGTAATAGTCAGCTCAGATTACAACAGCAAAGGACGAAATGCATTGGCTGTGAAACGGGGAGAAAAGGTTGCGCTGCTGAACAGCAGTCTCAAAGACTGGTATTGGGTGCGAAACCAAGAGGGAAATGAAGGCTTTATTCCATCTGTGGTTGCAGGGCAAGGGTTGGTCTAATAAAAATGCTATGAGAGACCAAATTGAAATGTCTGCTCACGGTAATTAAAGTTGGTGCAGATGTCCAGCTTCGAACTAGATCCACCAGCACTCAAAACCTGAAATTTAGAACATTAAAATTAAGGACTGTAAAATAAAAGTAATACACAAACTTACTTTGATTGGCTGTTCCTGGAAAACAACACTATAGATACAAGTCGACGAGGTTGGTACTTGTGCTGCAACATCGCCATTGTAGTTCAGGTGGTACAAGGAAGGTGAAGCACCGCCTGCAACAATTCTGTCCTCACAAAAGTCAGCCACATGAATTCCTGAGTCATCAAGTTGGAATGGGGTAGTGGGACTCAAGGACCTTAGATGCCATAGACAGAGCAATGGACCCCCTCCACAAACCTGCAACAATGACATAACTAAGTTACAACTACAGAGCTGTAAATTGAGGCCTCCCTACTTTCACCTCCATTTGCATTTCTTAAAAGGAAATAGTGATTTTAGCTGCATTTCTACAAACACCGAGTGCTATGATTCCAATGTCCCAAATGAAATCTCACATCAATATTGGTGGAAATTTCTTGGACACTCACCTCTTTCCTGGTGTGGCAGCCACAAACTCGGGATAAAGAGAACCATCCAAGAGATTTCCAAAAATATTGACCTGATCTGACTCTTGAGGCGCATAATGCAAACAATAACTGATTGAGTAGAATAACCCAAAGCAATTCAGGCTATTTGATCATATAAGCAATGCTTATAATTTACCATCCAATCTTCATTAATAGCAACTGCACCAATCCATTTTCCAATCTTGGGTCGAGACAAGTGACTATGAGATGAAGGCACAATGGTGTTCACTACACGAAACTGGCGAGTATCCCACATACGAACGGATCCATCATCACTCGCTGATGCACAATTGGTACCTCTGAAATGTGCACAATAATAATTTCAGTTTGACAATAAGTAACATGTAAATAAAACAAATCGCAAGCACTGACTGTAGGTCAACACTGTGGATGTAGTCATCATGACCAGACAAGACCCGCAGAAGCTTCCCACATTCCAGATCAAAAATGTGCACATTGTTATCTCCACCACCAACATACAAGTGGTTGGTATCCTCCTGGACCTTCATAATGTTGGCATCTGGTTTCTCCAACGTATCCCTAAAATGGCAAGAGCAGAATTTTTTTTCAGTACAGTATATCTAACTCATCTGTTCTCTTGCAACAATACATGGTTGGGTCAAAAGGACACCTAAAAATACATGATCACAAATTAGTCAACTTTCTATTCTCACACTACATGAGCACATACTGCAGGTTGACAAAGACCAGGAAGCACTGGAATCCTCCTAATTGCTTTTTACCTTTATTATTCATGGCTTACATGTAGAACTGATGCACATAAAATTCCCCACACATGGGGTTCATAAATATCAAAATTGGACACAAATTTGATTACATATACTGAAGTTAGAAGGCTCTTGTACTATGGGCGCCAAAAGAATTGACCGGTGTTGATGGGTATATAGCGCCATATACCCATCAAATCCGGTCAATTCTTTTGGCGCCCATAGTACAATAGCTATGTGTGTCCCTGCCTCATCACCATAAAACTACACCAGCAGCTGCTCTTGCAAATGGCAAAGTACTGAAACGTGATGCACAGGTAAATTGGGCAGCTTATATAGCAGGTTTATTAGCTCATGTTTGTACTGGTGGAAAGAAGGCTGAACAAGTAAGACTGAAAATCTGAAGGATACCTATTTAGTTACTGGCACAGAGATTTTTGATTGAAAAGTGTTGATGGAAATAATAGCAAAAGTGTGTCAATTAACTGACATGCAGAGGCCAAAATACTGAAAATTTGATAATAGTGAACATTTAAAAAGGCTGCGCAGGATTTTAATGTAAATTTCAAAAGCTACAATAGATGAAGCCCAACTTTTCAAGGTGCATTACTTAGTACAGTATTGGTCATATATTGAGGCAACCGCCAGCGACATTTTCCGAAGCGGCAGAAGAAGGAATCTTGCTCGCCCGGCTTGTACTATGCTTATCTTCGATTCCTTCTTCTGCCGCTTCGGAAAATGTCGCTGGGGGTTGCCTCGATATATGACCAATACTGTACTGGGTGCAGTGTGGGGCAGAAGCCAACAAAAGGCTTCATATACCATTGCTTGAAAAATTACAATCATTTTTTTTTGCACTTCCCAAACTCTTCTTGTAGCTCTTTGCAGGTTAAATTTTTCATTCACAATATTTGAACCCTGTATCTCAGTTGATAGTCATCTTTCAATTCCAGCTTCCACATTTCCATTAAGGTGTGTTCAAAAGCTAGTGAGAAAGGCCTTCTCACTTTGCAATTTGGCGGTGAGTGATCTCCTATGCCTCACACTACAAGCCATAAGCAGCAGTGAGCAAATGGGGTGCAACTCCCTGCCGAAAAGCATGAAAATACATTTTCTGTGAGTTTGTGAACACACCTTTTCTTCCACAAGTCTTTGTGCTCAGAGCCAAATGGTGGCAAGCCTCTTTGCAACCATTGTTGTCAGACAGGATTTCATGAATACCACCAATTTCAACAATGGTTCCCAGTCACAAATGGGCTTAGCTCAGGTCACTTCTTGTGGACCATTTGAGAATAAGCCTTACTGGCCACCAACATAACTTTTCCAGTGTGCACTTGATATTGTCCTTTAGTTACATCACAATAAATTCAGCAAGGTCACAGCAAATACTGTTACTTACTATTCTTTTATGATGCCCCATCAAACAATTCCCTAATACTAACTTGTTGGTAGGAAGTTGAATTGTCCAGCTGAGCTTCTGGTTCTTCCCCTGCAAGGCTTTCCAGTCCCATCCATGGATCTCTCCACTACCTCCAGACAGCAAATAAGTACTGGTAGAGGCCAGGCTGAGAGCAGCACCCTCTTTGTGCAGCTGAAGCACACACAGAGGCCGGTTATGGTTCACCATAACTTCATGCGAATCTCCACTAGCCAAGGAGCTCTTCAGGCTGTTGAAAGCAAGAAGGATTTAGTGCTTGTCAATCTCGCACACTTCTTTCATTACAGAGAAACCGCAAGAGACGCTACCCAACGTTCTTGGCCAAGACCTTGACAAACCAGCACGTTTGAGGTGTGAAAGGCAGGGGTGTAACTCACTTGTAGATGGCCACCTCTCCATAGTTGTTTCCGGCAGCCAGGAAGTACCCGCAAGGGGAAAAGGACTGGGAAAAAGTTGTGCTGTAGAGATATTTGTCCACCATCTTTGCTTGCCCGCGGACCGGTCAGCAGGGGTGCCAGACGAAGAGGAGACTATAGCCCCCACCCCGACCCCCATCACCAGCCCGCCTCCCTCATTGATCTAGGAGGGTGCGACCGAATCACCGTGTCACCCTGGAATAAGGTTGCCCTGGAACCACTGGAACACTGGTGCGGACTGGAGGATTGCTGGAGTTTGGACACGAGTCGAGTAGATCCCAATTCACCCCACAATACAAAACCTCTTGTTGGTGAATAATTATTATATTGTCTTTCAACTTTCCATGGATTACTCATTTGCAGACCTGGTGCGGAGAATTTCTGCCAGGAAAAAAACTATACCAATGGCCAGTCCAAAGCCCCAAAAATAAAAAGGGCCAACTAATTTGGCTATTGACAATGCTTCTGGGTTTTTGTCCTCACATTCTTGGCAGTCTGAGTGAGTGTGGGCTCCTAGAAGGCTGTGGCGGTAGCTACGAAGGCGTTGGAACTTGATGGGCAGTCCAGCATTGGTAGCTCTGCCCAGGACTCGATTCATGGACTCTTTGGCCACCCATCCTTTCTTCACAGCGATGCCTACATAGTGGTATAGGATTTGATCAGATGACACCCACAGGAGGCTGTGACCTTTTTGGTCTACCAGACGACTCGCTTTGTCTAGCAGTACCTACATTGGAAAGTGGTATTTAGCAGAAACCTCATGTTCAGGATATAATGGGAAGTTTTGGGCACCTGTGGAACTGTCCAAATGTTTTTTTATTGTTCAGACACACCTTATGTGAATCGATGCATGCAAAAGAAGGAGATGAGAGTGCAGCTTGGACACATGCAGAAGTGGAGTTTTGGAAGATGCCTCTATCAAGGAAGAGATCATACAGGCTGGTGAAAGATGTCCTGTCGAAGACACTGGCAGCATGGGCTACAATGCGCTCTGATGAACCAAATGAAAAATTTGACTCATTCAGCTGCGCAAATGTCTTGGGATGCCACTGCCTCACAGGAATGCTTAGTTCTCCAAAGAGACGGCTCTTGTAAGAGGTCAGAATCACCAGGGCTGCCAACCACCAGGATGCCAAAAAGACACGTGTTGGCCTGTCTGAAGCAGATGTCCATGAGATTCATTGATATATTTTTTTGCAGATGTCTACAGTAATATGTACATACCTGTTGGGGTAGGAATTGGCTGTTCCAAGAGAACCCTGATGACATAACGCATGCTCCACTCCCAAACTGAAGCTTGACTGTGTCTCTTCCAAGCCCTGGATGCCCCTTTGATAATGCGGCTACTATACATAAGTGCTGAAATAGCTACTACTGACACAATAAGAGCCAGGGAGAACAGCAGCCAAACCTTCAAGCTGTATGGTGTGCTCATAGACACCCAGTTATGGCTAGTCAAAGGTCTTGCTGTAGCAAAGGTCCCAAAGTCGAAAACAAATGGGTAGGTGTAATCCATCAGAGCCCACAATTTTGGAGTCATGAATGAATGTAGTATTATATCCACTGTGCCATTCACAAGGTTGTACACAAAACTTCCATTTCTGACCATGCCTAGTTGAGGCTCCTTTGCCTGAAAAGTGTCCTGGCATTTATTAGGAGGACAAGAGCACAAGAAGACATTTCGTAATATGAATAAACTGACCTACCTCAAAATTAAAGTTCAGACTTTGAGCCATGTACAGGTACATCATGTCAGTGCCAAAGATATTTTTCTCACTGGTAGGAAGTCCTTTCTCATGGGCTGCCAGCTGTTCTCTTCTCACAGAAAAGAAGACACTCAGAGCTTTCAAATTTTTTTGTCGAAGATCACATGTCATGTCCGGAAATAATGCAGGCAAGTTAATGTGGTCACCTTCACTGTATGACCCCAGGCTGACCATTTGCATAGGGGAGCAAAATATGCAATATGTGTGCATTTGCAATTTCTCATTGTCATAAACTAGGGTTAGTTTGAATTTGACTTGATCTAAAAAGATGCCAGACAGGTCATATAAGGGGTCTTCGTCTCTAACCCAAATGACCATCAAATGTTGGGAAGATATTCGTTTGGGAACGAGTGACTTCACAAGGGTGCCATTAGCAGAGGTGACTACATGCAATGAGCACAGGTCTTTGGGTGACTCGTATGATTGACCCTTGGCCACTTTGATGATTTTTCCCATTAGAATATTGCTCAGGGGTGGTGGTACTGAATCAAAATCATGGGACAGTGAAAGAGTGCAAAAAGGGAGTTGGCTCAGCAGGTCACCTAGAAATGACGTCACAAGGTACAAGTTAGCTGAATAATTCACAAGAGATAAGAGAAGTGGTAATCCAGCCATTCTGAGCTTATTTCCAAGCTACATTCTCACAACTCGGACTTTTATAGCCTGATTACCTGCAAAATTCCGTTTTCTCAGGTGTGATGACAAAGCTGCTCTGATACTAGCTGCCAATACTGACCCAAATTTCAAAAATGCGCAACTGTCTTTGCTTTTGTGGGGATTAAATAACACTAGGCGGCTGCTGGTCAATGACAGGCGTCAATTTGATGAGTAATTGATTTGGCAAGAGTTAATATTTATTCAGTTGCTGCAGGTGTATTTTTTGATGATGACTACAAGGTTAACTTCAGGACGCGACAGACACGCAGTCACAATGCCTACTTATTTCTGCTGATTACTCCTTGGCGCACAGACGGGGCAGACTTTTGACATAAAAATATTATGATGACATTGTAGCTCTAATGATGTACTGCTCTTCTTCTGATTGATCTGTGCTTCCATAAATTCATCATAAATTTTGTGATCTGACGCGTATTAGTTCGTAATGCGTATAAATTGAAAATCCCGCTTTGATGAACTGCATTCGGATGCGCTCCCACAGTTGCCAGATGCGTGGGAGGGAGGGAGAGGGCGTCGCGGTGGCGAGAAGAGAGCGTGAGTGCTTCCACCTGGTGGCCAGCTTTGGGTTGCAAAGGCGACCCAACTAATCGGGTCGTGTACAACGTAGGCTGTGGTGTTCTGTGTGCTACGGGAAGGAAGGAACAGGCCCAGGGGCCGACCCCGTGGCGGAGACGAAGGAGCGACAACGGTCCGAGGAAGACTCACTCCAACCCGTTTCCAGGCAGCCGCAGGTGAGCATAAATATGCCAACATGCATGGGTCTATCGCGAGAGAGAGGGGAGGAGGCGCGGCCGTTGAGGGGCGGCCGGGAAGGAGGGGAGTCCCGGTCGGTCGGCTGGACACTGATCGTTTTGGGGGCCTACCTTTTGGGTGGAAAATTGTTTATTCACTTGGGACACTTGCGGGGGTGGGGGAGGAGAGGGGGGTTCAAGTTACGTCGTAGAGACGTTTTCGTGCGTGATTACCAGTCTAGAGAGGACAGCAAACTGCTGCAGTATTTGTGGTATGTGGCATACAATATGGGATGTGTTCGGGGATGAGGGTTGGCATTTGAAATATTTGGCCAATCTGGGTCCTTGTCAGGGTGAACCACCATGCATAATACCTCCTCTGGCAGTGTAATGATTTGGAAATTCGGGAGTAGAACTAGTCGTAACTGTCACTTACAAATTGCATAGGAAACTGCTGGCACTCCAAGTGGTGCTTTAACTATTTTAAATGATGGTTAAAAGCAGTTTTTAGTGGAAAGATTGTACCTAACCGTCACACTTATGGTATTGCGACTGAAGGTGATTGGTACTAGGACAAGCAGCGGCAGTTAATTTTTCTGGTGCCTTGTCATGACTTGCACAATATATTGCTCAAGTTGATAGCATGAGCATGTGGAACTCCACTGCCCAATTTGGTGGTTTGGGTTCACGTGCACATTTTCTGTTCAATTGCATGGTGAAGCCTGTTTAGAACTAAAAATTCTTAGTGAGCCAGCTAGCCAGAATTTTCTGCCTTCACTAGCATGTAAACAAGTACAAATATTTGCTTTGGATGCTTGGCATATAGGGTTCTCCTGTACACCCACTATACCTTGCGCTGTACAATGTAGATCACAATCATTATGCATGGGGACTTTCATGCAAATTTTTGCATATGAATGTGAAGTTACTTATGCTGACCTTCCATGAAGATCACTACACTAGTTTAGAAGGGAGTTAAAAGCACATTTACATTACTCATCTGAAAGGTATATCAATAGGCACATGCCACATGGGTGTGTTCAAAGATATGGCTTCTTTCTGGAAACACACTGAAATATTATTTCTGGTGAAGTCACCTTGCCACTTGGCAGAAGATAATAATATTAGCATTTTTCTGTTATTGGCATGACTAGATTTCTATGGGGAAATTAACGTGATGAGATGGATTTATGTGCTACATGTAAAGAGAGATCCCCTCAAACTGGCAAGTATGATTCATACACATGAATCAACAAAGCTAAAGTGACAGGAATAATGTTTTTATTTTGGTCAATTTGTTTATGCCCACGTTGCAAAGAACCCAAAGTGATATCAATATTGCTTTTAATTGATGCTGTGTAATGTGCGTTACAGTCCCAATTCATTCATTCATTCCATCAGATCATTAATCTCGTAATAGGGTAGCCAGCGATGACTAGTGTACACAGTTTCCATATATCAGTACACCTAGCCATCTCGATTATAGTCATAATGATGATCAAAAATTAACTACATATTTGTGAACTTGACTGAACACCATATTGCTACATGTAAAGCTCCAAGCCAGTGCAATTGGGGCCAGCCAGACTTTATAAATGCACAGCTGGTGCCTACACTGTACTGGCAGGTAGGATATGTAGTATGAAGTGTATCTCTGGAGCAGTACAGCCACTGCTGCTGTTGTGCCAAGAAAAGCCCAATCAATCCATCAATGATAATATGAAGTGGGGTTTTGTCCAGAGACATCAGATACCTGTATTACATACCTAGACAGCCACCACAGCCCTTCCCTATACCAGATGGAAACATGTGAAAACTTGGTGGCCGTATAACTTAGCAAAACCTTGATGATTACATTATGTTAATTAATGATGTTCAAGCACCCTACCATTTTTGATATGCTTACCACATGGCATTTATACATTTATTTCACCAGTCATGATGTGTTTGTTGCATGGTGCTTTGATAAAATACATTTGTGAGTGGATCTTGTGATTGAATCTGCACATACCTCTGCAGGATTGTCATTGCCTGAGTCCACAGTTCAAGATGAAGGCATGATAGACTGTGGAGAAGTTCTGGGTTGTTTACTTCAGCAACCTTATCAACCATCTGGTAGCAACTATGTCCGGGTGACATTATCTTGTCCTGATTTCTATTTCTATTTCTTTTTGCGTGCAGTCTTACTGCATTTAATTTTTTTTTACAAGGCAAGGGTTTGAATGGGATTAAATGTGCTGGTCATATGGAGATAGGAAAGGCTGTGTTTCTCTTGGTCTGCCTCCAACCCCATACACACCTTTCTGGCTGGGGTGGCCTTGCTAGCAGATGAAGCTACTGCGGATATAGCTTTTGAAGTCATTGGAGAATGTGATACCGCACCACCATTCAATGATTCAGGCTGAAAAATGATAGATTTTTTTTGTGTGAAAATCTTAGGGGTACTGTAAACCTGCTTGAATTTTGCCAAGTTTAAGTACAAGGGGCTTTCGTAAATAAATTGTAATTGAGATGTTCATTAGTGCCTGACCAGATTTGACATTGTACTACTGTAAATATCAATATGAAAATGAGCGACTGAGTGCAGGCCTTTCATGTGCATATTTAAATATTATTGCAGATGCATTAAAGGATGCTTAAAAATATCACTCCTTCTTATTGAAATGCTTCACAAACATTTGGGAGAAAAATGTTTACTTTAAATTAAATATTATTAATAAAAATAATGTACAGAGTAATAAATTGTAATGTCAGATGGAACTTTGGATCACTTTTATCCTACAGAGAGTAATTCCATAATGCATCTGCAGGTTTGCTGAGAGAAAGGTGAGCCAAGGGCAGTAGTAGATGGAGTGAATCAGGAAATAGGGCAAGTGATTTATTTTCTTTGTGGTTTAATAGTGAAGGACGCAGTCTTTTCCTGTGCCATGCAGGATTGTATTTCATGCTACTGTGCAATCATGAAAGCATGGCACAATTTTTTATGTGGAAAGGGGAGATTGGTCAATAGTACTTTTTAGCTGAAATTTTATGCTCATTAATTCATTGAAGACTGTCAAATTTTTACGGTCTTGTATTTCACACTCTTTCCAAGCTTTATGCAAGTAATGTGGATATGAGAAGGTAGGCCAGATCTTTCTGCATGTGCTAGTGCTATTGAGATGCTTACTTGATCTTTAAACAGGAGATGCGAGTCATCTTCATGATGTATGTTATAAAACACACCTACAAACCAGGTGTTGCATGGTTAAAGTATCACAATTCTGCCACCTTAGAAGAAGAAAAATCCACACATCCTTAGTTCATATTGCTGGAAGTGCTTATTTCCAAAACACTGCAGGATGCCAGAGAAATGATAGTGAGGTCTGGAAGAAGCAAGGGGTAAATCACTCGTCAAGTCCGTTGTACGGTTGGCGCCAAGTCCGACCAAGTCCGGGCTCAAGTCCGCTAAGTCCGGGCTCAAGTCCGACAAGTCCGAGCCCAAGTCCGACCAAGTCTGGCTCTTTACAAGTCCGTTGTACGCTCAACTGCCGAGTGATTTACCCCTTGGGAAGAAGCCAGTGGCGGAGTGACCCGACTGGGAATCATAACTACTTCAATCAATTCATTAAGCATTATCTGCTTTGAATACTGCTTATCGATTGATTATTTTCTGAAACAGTGCTGCTTTATAAAGGGGCCCCTCTGGGCTGGCCAAGAGGGATGTACAGTTTGAAACAAATATAGTCACATAACAACCAGATGCTTCATACAAGCATGTGGCATTTGGTCGCGATTAATAGATTTTCCCAGATGTTTTTTCCTCCCTTGCTAACAAGTTGTTTTCATCAACCAGTAATGTTGTAGTGTGTCATTGTGGCTGGCAAAGATTTTGTTTAATTATTTTTTGTGGGTGAAGTGTGTTAAGATAAATTTGCTATAAATATGTTTATTTGTTTTGGCCTTTTCAGGTAGTGTGGTAACACTGGACCAAACAGAATGTACAATGGTATAGGCCTACCAACCCCTAGGGGGTCAGGCACAAATGGGTACGTCCAACGCAACTGGGCCTTCATCCGTAAGTCAAAAGAGAAGGTCCAGTACAAGACTGAAGAGGAGTTGGAGAAGCTGGAGGCTCAGAACAATCGGCAGCCAAATCAAGATATCCTTGATCATGAGCGCAAGAGGAAAGTGGAGGTCAGGTGCATGGAACTCAAGGACATCCTGGAAGAGCAAGGGTAAGTTGCGTTTAATATTGCAATATATTGAGCATGTTTTTATTAACATTTCCAAATGATTCCAAGGGATGCGAGGCCAGTATTAGAGGTTTTTTTTATTTTTTATTATTTTTAACCCCATTAAGAGATCAGCGCTCTTTTAGGGTGTTGTAACACCACCATATTTTCAAATTTTCTTGTAGTTTTCTTCAACTCCGTGCAGGGAAGAAAGGACATGGGGTAGGGATGGGGATTTTTTGAGGAGGGGAGTGCAATGTCTGAAACCGGGTCATGTGCAGTCTCCCTGGAGGTTAGGTTGCCAGATGCCTCCAAGGCGTGTGATGCAGGGGGAAGGGAACTCCCGGGTGGGGATCAAACCCGGGACCTTCCGCTCAGCAAGCCGTCGTGTTATTGACTTGGCCACCACTCCTCCCCGTATTTGAATATTAGATAATTCATATGTCACATAATGAGATATCAATCATTTTTGGTACAGTAGATTGCAATGTATGCTGCAGCTATCTTGAAGATGCATTTTGCAATATCTGTGGTAGTTGTGGGCATTAAAAAATAGTAAATTGCCACAAAAGGGCCTGCATGTTACAGAATGGCAGTCTGGTAGGGCGTGATAGGGAAAGTCAAGGGGAAAGGATAATGCCCATGTGGCGCTCTTTGAGTAAATTGGCGCCCGTCCAGGATACCTGCCAGTTATATGTGGTTATTTCTACACTGGCATCCACTTCTTTGTAGGTCAGTGATGCATGGGCTAAAATTCAGGAACTGCCTAGGAATTTAAGGCTTGGATTCCCTCTCATTTGCATACCAATGAATGGATATGGCACCCAGAGGAATGAGATTAGATGTTTGTTCCCCCTTGTTATCATTAATGAAATATTGTGGCAGTGGGCTTCCGGAACTGCTTGCGTTTACAGGGTTGGGTGGGTGAGTGAGGAGTGGGAGACTCCTCCTAACTATTGATCAGTTCCAGGCTGCTGCCATGGCCTTAGTTGTTACAACCTTGCCCCACCACCCCACCCATTATCCACCTGACTATTACGAAAGTTGAAGGAGATGGGTTTGCAACAGGAGATAGCCTGGCCTAAGTTTTTTTTATATTCTTGCACAATTCTTTTGTCGTCCCAGCTGCTCAAATGAATAGCCATCTTGTTGGGAGTCGACAGGCGACAGCTTGCATTGTGCTGGGTTGGATTCCATGAGACAAGCGTGATGTTCAGGGAGTTGATGCCATTCTTTTCAACACTGACGGGAGTGTAAATTTACTCAGGGATTTCTTTGTGGGAATTCAGAGCATTATATTTCAGTGACAGTGGGATGAGGGTGTGGTGGCAGTGAAAAATAAAACTTGCTTGCAAAAGTGTACATTCTGTACACTCCCGATACAGTATCTCAGAAACTTGGCATCTCTACTGCTCTTTCTACAGTTTATAAATACTTGAATGCAGATAATAGCAAGGTCAACATTTTTGGATCCAGGTTCATGACAGGCTGTGATAAAGCCTGGTTTTAAAAAAAATATCCTTTAGGGAGACCGTACTGTGGAAAAGTAATGTAGTGACAGTAAGAGGTTTGCTTAAGATATATCACTGATTTATGAGGAAAATTAGATATAGTTGCATGGTAATGGTTTATTTTTAATTAGGTCTATTTGCTTATCAGTCAATGTAGTGATACAAGGGGCAGTGCAGTGGTGTCAGAGTGTAATGTAATGATGTCACATTGTAAGCCTTACACACACTGGCCTTGCATGCTTGCACTTCTGCTTTGGTGTAATACCAGACCTTACACTGGAATAAACGAATGGTGTGTAGTAAGGCTATGCCGGGCTACGCCCTTCCCCTGCACTGGAATTAGCAAATGCTGCTCTTGCACCATTGGTGTTGCATCAGGGCCAGAACTGCTGATAAATGAATAGACCTATTGTGGAAGGGTTGCAGTAATGCTGACAATAGGGAAGCACCATAATAGACATTGATAATAATAACTTATCAGTTAGATTTATGTAGTTCTATGGCATCACCACATATTAGTAAACTACACAAACAGGTTTTGGGATAATATTTGTTAAAATGGGATAAAATGTACTTGCTTGTGGATTTTGTAGAAAATTTTGGTCACGTGAGTCGATTTATTCAAAGAATCGCTTGTCATTTTAAATTGGCAGATGCACCAAGGAGTACATAGAAGAGAAAGTAACAACATTCAGGGCTCATTTGTTGGAGAAGGAAGGTCCCAATGCCATACCTCGAGATGAATTTGGACGACCATGGTAAGTACATTTTTTTTATTTGGATGAGAGGAAAGACATTGACAATAATAGAGAGTGCGGTGTGTTAGCTGCGACAAAATAAATCTATTGAGGCTTATGTAATGCAGTTGGTAGACACGAAGGATAGGTAGTCATGCTATCGTAGCATGTAAAGCAGTTGCCAAATGGAATAAATCATTCCTGCCCAGCATTGATCAAGCAAGGTGGAAATCCAGTTGATTATTGAGTCAGGAAAAGCCATTTCAGGAGACCTAGTTGTTAGGCTGACGACAGCTAAAAATGAGTAGGACCTGACCCAGTAAAAGGGATTAGACACTAGAAAATTGCAGACTCATTAGCGTCTTCCTGGGGTAATTTTGGATCCAGGAGAGATAGGACATGCAGCTTTATCCAGAAGGAAGGTCACCCAAGTCATTAGGATTTTAAGCACCCTAATTATTGCTTCTTCTGATGGTGGTTCATTCGAGGTGTGTTGGGGGGGGTTAAAACTCGGCGTTTGCATAGCCGCATGCACTACCTCTCCCGGTCTTTTTCCACTTTTCCGACTGGATCTGCGTGTGTAGCGTGAATATTGATCTGCGGCCTCGCCCCGCAAGAGCTGGTTGGAAAGTACGCGATTTTTCCGCCGGGCCCGGCTTCCATACGGGGTCTTTTCATCCCCTCCCCGAACCTCAATGGGCACGTTTTGCACAGGAATTTTTCATCATTTTTTAAAAAATGAAAAGGACCCAAACTTTTCTGAAGATTTTCGGGAGCACCTGGCGTTCCGAGAAGTTTTTCCGGGGCGAAATTCTCATTTGTCCGGATTTGCGGGGGGGTCTTAGGGGGAATAAAGTATGAGATTTGGGCATTCATACCCGGAAGAACCAGGGTGCAATCAAGGGTTATTAGTGTTTGCTCAGCATATCGAAATGCGATGCTTAGAATGGGGGCGAGGGTGATATTGGATCCGGCCGTGTTTTTTTTGTTATGGGCGTCACATGGTTGTAATTAAATAAAACCGGTTCCAGCTTTATGGTCCCGGTGCTGCCGGTGTTTCGGGAGGGGTGGGTTGGAGGGGCTGCCACTATTGATTTGCAGGCAGAAATCCGGAGCATGGCGCCCGGATAGGGGGCATCTCCCATCCAGTGAGAGGAAAACGGAGGAAAAAGAGGGGGGAGAGAAGAGTATTTTGGGTGGATTGCCCCCGGGTCAAGTGGCGCCGGCGCCTAGGCCCGACCCGTAGGTTTTAGGGTCACGGCAACATTTTCGTAGGGGGCCCAATATGCGCGTTGAGGAATCGGCGCAGGGACGTCGCATTTGCGTGCGTGACTCGGTGTCTTGGGGCACACTGGTCACAACCATGGCACTCTGGTACAGCTCAGGAGCGGCTGCAGTCAGAGCCTGGGTGCCTTTCCAGTTGGGAGCCTCTCGGAATTGGTGGTGACCATGTGAAAGACACATTGTTTGCAACGAGGTGCCTCAGCTAGTCTTCCATTTGAAACCAAGTCTTCCAGACGTACAATCCTACCAAGGGCTTCCATTGGTGTTCATGACTTTAGTTTTTTCGGTGTGCATGAAATAGTGTGTGATGCAGTGCCAGAGTAGGATGTCCAGAAAGGGACGACCCAAAATACCAGTTAGTCAGAGGGCACTTTTCGAGCGGTTGTGGCAGGGGACTTTCCGAGCAATCTTAGCCGAACAGACTCTGAGGACGGGAGCTGCACCTTATTGTGCCACTGAGTCGCTTCATCCGACATGCCACTGTCCTTGCGTGATGACCAACACTTGCCTCAAGTGCCACTGCTGTCACCACCCACCTGTGATGGCCCATCACCACGACGATGTGGCAAACTTGAGAATAAGGGTCCTCACACCTCGCAGGGATAGTCACCCTTCTTGCAGGAAGACACTTCGGTCTGTGGTTAGGTATGGGAAAAATACTGAACAGCCTGCAGCTAGTGGGCTACTGTTTATTGGATTGCAGCTTGTGTTTAAAGGACCGGCTGCCAATCCTCTTAGGAATTCCACCATTGCGTTAAATCCCCACTCAGGCAGAGAAATCTCATTAATTATTGATAGGAGTTGGCTTAGCTTTATTGTCTTGGGTAGAGCTTTGATTGAATTAAAGGGCACCTCTCAGACCTTGCCAGGAAACATCAGTGTGGTACACCGAGAGTTCGTATTAAAGTAGTTCCTAAACCTAAGGCGATAATTGAGTGCGCGCTAATAATTCCAAAAACTTGCATGACCCATCAATACTAAGTTGCCTTGTGAAAATTCATGTTCAGTTTCAAGAGTATTGAGCCAGTCAACTTGATATCAGCCTCTTTTTATGACTTGCGCTACTGGTACTATACATTAGTCCAATCAGTGATATATGAACATTTCTTTTACAGTGTGAAAGAGACTCATCAAATAGCAGAGGCGCAGCAAGAGAAGAATGCAAAACTTCGGGAGGCTTTTGGAATATCAGAGTTTTTTGTTGAGGGCAGCAGCCTCGATCCAAATCGCAAGGCAAAGGAGGCAGCTGCTAAAGCTGCAGCCACCACATCAGTGGAGGTGCAAAAGCAGTATGCTCTGGTACATTCACCCAGTGCTAGTCCTCAGAGAGAGGAGAACGAAAAGGAGAAGGAGAAGGAGAAGGAAAAGGAGAAGAGCAAGAAAGACAAAGTGGCAGAAAAAGGCAAGGACAAAGATGGTGACAAGATGAGCAAGCGGAAGAGGAAATTGTCCAGGTAAATGCAGTTTCCTTTGCTGCATAAACTGCGTAGCTGACATTTGCATTGAGATTTGACATGAGAACACTACAAATGAGTAAGGAATATAGTGTACAGTAATAAATTGAAAATTAGATGCTGCATCTTCATTTGCTTGCAATAATGGAGAACATGCTACAAGTTTACCCAGACTTCAATTTACTCAACATTCTCATTTTACTTCAGATCATCCAGTTCACACTCACATAAAGGCAAGAAGAAGAAGAAGTCCAGCAAGCGAAAACGTGAAAGGTAAGTGCATATGTTTGTGTGTGGCGGTACTTTTTTTTTGCCATTGGTAGATTTTATTGGTTACTCTTTCCACCTCTACATTACTCAACTGGATGGTAGGTTTATTGTGTGCAGCAGCAGAGGCAGGGTTTTAATACACTTGTGGTTTGAGGGATCCTGTCATTGTCAATAAAGAAATCATAAGTAATTTTGATAACTTTTTTGCTTGTGATGTTGACTTTTGCTGCCATGTTTGAACTTGGGAATCCAGGAAACCATAAGTTGTGGAAAAATACTGATTTAAATGATAGCCAACATAACACTGCTTCTGCTGATCTATGGTAGCCAAGAACATGTTTACTACTGTGGACATGGCTCATTTGTAACATTGTGTGTGTGAATGTGTGTGGGATAACAGCGGCAAAAAGTCAGGTCCAAATGTGAGATTGTAGTCATCTTAATGCCACCTTTTCACTGTTTCTACATTGTTTGTTTATATATTGTGGGTGGGCATGAGTGTTCCTCAGATGAACTGAATAATGATGACATTTTTTTTCCTCATTCAACAAATTTCTTTCTATGCTGCACATGAGATTCAGTGTGATGTTACCCTAAACTAGCAGGTACGGTAGTAATTGTACATTTTTAGCACAGTTTTAAAAAGCCCTGTTCACATAAGAAGACATCTGAAGCCTGTCAGTATGTTGGAATTTTGCTGTGATTCTTGTAGGATTTAAAAAATTATTCATGCACACAAACTGAAGAAATATTCTAAATTAATGTCGAATTACATAGGGCAAATTTAACTGGTTGCTTTACAACATGTGTCATTCATTGGGAGGAGTCATTCGTGCTCATCAATGGGCTATGTAAATACCCACCTTACCATGGAAGTCATCGATGCCCTAATGCTTGGACAAGGCTGATTGCTATCCTCTCCTATACCACGCAAACATTTGTTAATACCTTTCTCTTTGCTTTTTTCTGACAAGTCCTTCCTATCGAAGGGTGCGAAAGGTAAAGCTCTTTGCCTAAGTCCTAGGCCTGTATGAGTGTGTCTTACCAATGGTGTTCTTTGTCAGAAATATTTTTAAGAATATCACCTATCTTTTCGCCTCTTTTATAGTCATGTAAATAATTATAAGCAAGTTTCTTTTGTGTATGTTTCTTTTCACTCGGGAAGTTTTGAAGTGAACACCTTGCAGGAACAGTGCCTGCATTGCTTTCAATTTCAGAGAAGAAATAAAAGAATAAGTAGAAATTTGTCCTTCAGAGGAATCTCAGGCACTTTTTCACCCACTTAACTACTAGCCCCTTAAAATTTTATAGATGTTGGGATCCAATTGGATGTAGACCTTGGAATATGTGCATAATTTTTTAGCGATTGCTGGAGGTTCCTCATTGGGTCTAAATTTAATTGTCAAGTAAGATATGGCATGTGGGACAAAGGTAAGGATCCAACTTCAGAACAGAAACACCAATACTTACGGGATTTTAAAAATACACTAGTTTGGAGAGGCACATCTGAGAATATATTTTTATTTGTGTCAGTACTTCTTAAGTTTTTGAGTCTTTGTAGATAGCTTTTCACACATCTTGAAACCATGTATTTTTAAAAATAACTATGTTGTATTGCCTTTTTCTGTATATTAGTGATTTCTTTTGTTGCACACAGCACTTTTGTGAGATTAACGTGTCACCTCAGTGGCACCTAGCCACCTGCCTAAAGTATTCATGAGAAGGGGGGGAGAAAAGAACAGTAATTTTGATTGTACCATGGCCTAAATTGTATTGTCAGCATTACTTGCTATTTGGAGAGGAGCCCAAATTTTTTCATGGTTTCTTCTACCCTTCTTAAAGTTTGGAGGCTCGCTCAAAAAAGCGTAGCAAGAAGAAGAAGAAGGAACAGCGCCGGAGGCATCGTGCTTCCTCCTCATCGTCGTCATCATCCAGCTCTTCATCATCATCTTCCTCGTCCAATGACAGCAGTTTCACCGACTCTTCATCCTCATCCAGTTCTAGCAGGTATGAGGCAGATCTTCTCTGACTGATGAACAGTTTTAGGGAAAGATTGTTATATTCCAGACAGAGTTCATGTCTTTCTTCCCAAGAGTAGTACATTCCAAACTCAATAATATGATGATCTTTGTAATCATATTATTTTTATGCAATAGAATTGAAATTGCACTTTCTGTACCTCATCAGTTTTGTTTTGATCAAGTTAAGTTCATCTGCCTTTTCACATACTAAACAGGCACTTTTAAACTACCTGTAAGTACGTTGGGCACTTGAGCTCCTTTGCATGCAATGTGATGGGTGTTGAACACTGCTATGTAATATGGCAGGAGCATCGAGAGATGCCATATGTACCGTTGTTTTACACGGATCTGCTTTCCGAGGCACACATTTTTGTTTCCTTATTTGCTATTTTGATTTATTGCCCCTGGAGGTTATTGAATTTTTTTTTGTGCTGCTAGTTGCTTACTTTCTGACTTAAAGCCAGGAATGAATAATCACCCATTTTTTTCTGCCTGCCCTTCTCCACAGATAGTCATTTTGAGTTTTGACTTTATGGAGGTGAGTACTGGCCTCTTCTATACCCTCATTTAGGACAACTCAGTAGAAGCAAAAGCTATTGTAACTTAGCTTATTGGTTCCACTCAGTTATCCACACATCGGATACCCAAATTTTCACCTACTTCACAAAATGACAAGCATTCAGAAAGTTCATTTCTTTGTTTTCTTTGTGCAAAAGATGCCGTAGTAAAATTGCCAGTTTTCTTTGCACCAGTTGGGTAATTGTTTCATGGATATTCAGCTGTCCTATGCAAGATGAACTTACTGCAGATGATTGTAAATATTAAATTGCCCCTTTTCTTTTAAGTACAAGGGTCAGTCTAATGACAATTGACCAGGCATCCTTTGCCAGCATGGTGATTACTAAATAGATTTTAAAAGCCAATTTGAGCCGTCAGCAGGTTCTAATCCACATGAACCCCCCCACTCCACCTTGTCAGGCTGAATCACCATGAGGATGGGTGACAAGGGGGATATGGTACGGAGGCTGACCCTTTTCTTCTCAACCTGGTTTCTCTACCTCTGGCCCAATTTTCTTTAGTAAGGTAGATCGACAGTTCTCTGAAGACATTTTTACTCTGATGTCAATGCAACTTTTTAGGTGTGTTGAAGAGACTTCAGTGAATTGCCAGTGTCCCATGTTATCATGACATATGTGTGTTGGTTGATTTTCATTCAATTGACCCTTGTAATTTGGCCAATGCATCTGCCCAACCTACCATCATGTATGAGAAAGTGATAACTGCAGATTGGCATACGCAAAAGATACTTTTATGTGCCTTGCACAAAGGATGAATTTTGTGTGCTCTGACAACGTGCAGTTAACATCTTTCTGGTGTTGAATAAAATTGTAGTTCAGGCCTTCCATGGGACGGTAGTATTGACAGCTCTTGTAGGCTTTCCTTGTAGAGCATGCTAATTATGTGATTCCTTCTGACCCAATGGAAGTTATCCAGAGTAAGGAATGTGTGGGGTTCAATTTTAAATTAAACAAAGTTAGTGTCAGTTACCTTGTAGTGAAAAGCACTTCCTAGAATGGAAGTTCAAAACTGACCAAAAAAAGGAGCATTTTGTAATTTTCACAACTGTAATCTGAGTTTCTGTTTCTCCCAAAATCTTCCAGACCTCGACAGGAGAATATTACTGCAGCAAAGAGGTACAAAATACAGTACAATTCCACATCCTAGTTTTAAAAGAAAACTGCAGGGTTGCAACAGTGGCATTGAATTATTATTAATCACATAAAGATAATGGAATAACTGATATAATCAGTCAGCCAAACCACTAATATTGGATGGTAATCCGCATTAGGAAACAAGTACTTTCTAAGTATAAAGTACAATTACCAGAATTTCAGGATTATGATAATTTTGTGAATGTTGAGTGTTGTCCTTTACATTCCAACTGCTAATTTAAATTGCAGGTTAATAGAAATAGAGTTGGAACTAAACTTTTTATTCAGTTATGCACCAGCTCAACTGGGCATTATTTGTATAATCGCAAGAAAACCTGGTAATTAATTTGAAAATGTTTGTATTGCCCAGGTTTTTGACTTTGATAATGATCGAAATTTTGCCTGATATGTGGAGTGGTTGGTAATTGCCATGTAATGGGCAGGTGGCCTATTCCAATACCGAAGTGTTTTCTGTCACTTTTGGTAGGGAGGCTTTGTTCCAGTCAAAAATTATGTATGTTGGTGTTGGAATAAGTGTAGTCGGCCACAATGATTGCGGGATGATTGGAATGTGGGTTTGTCACTCAAGCACGTATTGAAGAACAAGCTGCACTTATTGACTCCAAATAATACAAGCCTATCCAGAAGGCAGGGGTGGGCTGGGAGTGGGTGGCCTTAATAAAGGTGGGAGTCAGAGGCAGGCAGCAGCTCAAGGCTGCCACGTAATGGCTGAATGTCGCAAGTCCTATATTATGTATGTCACTGTCCACATGTATGTGGGGAAAATCCCATTACTTTTATATGGAGTCACTGAGAAAACATGTTTGTGAGACATTGCAGGAACGTGAGGCTAACCCTTAAATTTACTACTGCAACAACTTGAAAATATGTGAGCTATTGTGTACATCTGTGGAGGATGATACAACATGTATTTAAAACAAGAGGAAAGTGAAATATTTCTGGAAGTTGCTTGCTAGGTTATGGAATTCCTGTGCAGTGACATTAGTACATATACCTGTCTGAGCAAATATGAGGGTTGCTTTCCTTGTGCAGATTACCATACATTTAGGGCCAGTTGCACCGGCCTCAGTAAGAATTGCCACAGCAATCATTGTTGGTCAACAATGATTGCTATGGCAATTCTTGTTGGTCAACAATGATTGCTATGGCAATTCTTGTTATACCCGAGGTTCTAAGTTGTACTGAGGCCGGTGCAACTGGTCCTTAGTAGTGATTGACTGGTCAGTTTAGGCTGTTATCCCATTATTGTGTGCATGGCCCAAGTGGCTGGAATTTATGCATCAATCAGCTGGACACTAGAATTAACCATTGCACAAAGTTGGATTAGGGAAAAGTATTATGCAATTAATTTTATGTCACGGATCATTGCAAACGAGCAGCATGCATTTATTTTATTGTTGCGTCCCAATTTTTTTGTCTTTTGAAGCGGGTTTTGTTTTGCTCATTGTGTGTGCCAATTCTTGCAAACGAAAGTGTGAGAGCATCGAGATCAGTGGCATTGGATATGCATATTAACTGGATTGCCTATTTTCTCTATTTACAGTACTTCTAGCAGTGAGGATGCAAAGCGCAGAAGCAAGAAAGGGAAGCGAAAGGGAGGCCGATCAACAGAGAGACTACGAATCGGCAGAGATGGCCCAAGGGGGTTCACAGAGGTAAAAGACCAAATTCAACATTGGTTTAATTTTTTTCGAGTGGTGTCTATATTCAGTCCATGGCATTCTTCCTTTGTTTTTGATGCCTGTAAGAGGACTTTGTTCAAAAATAATAATTTAAATGGGTATTGTTATTGTACGTATACTGTCGAATGGTGCAGGTATAGTTATTGCGATTCAAGTAATGTTCATTGCATGCTGACCTTCAACAAGAGGTGTGTGTTTGACTGAGAAGTTGGCTGGGTGTGTGTGAATGTGTGTTGTGTGAATCATCCCAGTTATTTGACATGGAAAAGTTGGTCAATAATCCTTCTCATTTGTGACATCATGCATCAATTGTAGGAGAGATTAAGTCCTCTTTAAAATGAGTAAGTATGGCAGGAGAGAGTTGTTGTAGCAACCTTCTTGCACTGAACTTCTTTACTTGCACTTGGTTTTTTTGTGTGTTTGTGTGCATGCAGTAAGGTGGTGGAATAATGCAGATTTTTAAATGCCCTTATTTCATGGCAGAAGAAGAAGCGCAGTGACAAGGCCAAGAAAAGCCATAGGTCTTCGTCCAGCAGTTCTTCTGAAAGGTAGGTTGGGTTGGAGATTTTCTTCTTCTTTGACACTGGTTCTTTCTGTAGGCAATTTGTAGAACATAAGCCATGATTTCGTAGGCATTCACAGGCAGTGGACCCGTTTCATTTCCTTCATCATCAGAGTGTTTACTTGTGGTTCTGGCCTGTTTCTTGACCATGATGTATGAAACTGTATGTAATCAAGGAAGGAAGGAAATGTATTTGTGTGTTTCATACAATGTCAGTATATTTATATAGGTCACATGCACTCTATTTATCTTTGAAAATACAGTAGTAGGCTCTCTGATTCTGCAAGTTCGTAACTTTTAAGCCAAGTACACCACTGAAGATATTTTGTCAAGTGAAAGTTTTTTAGATGTTATCAAATGTTCATGTTTGTAAGCATTTATTAATGACAACATCCATTAGATAATCGGAAAAATACATAATTATCAGTTGAGAAATCTGCCCTTAGGGATTGAAAATGAATGTTCTGATCTGTGTAACCTACATTACAGTGCACCTCCAAGAAAGAAGCCTCATTTGACAACTAGTACATCTCAAAAGAATCGCCGAAACAAGTCACCTGAAGCATCTGCAATAAAAAAGAACTCTGCACTAAATCACGGCTCCTCAGTAAATAGAGATCTCTCTTCCCACGCAAAAGAGAGACTGGCCGAAGTCGTGTGGAGGAGGAACCAGGAACGCAATGAGGAGGAGGGCAAGGGCAGGGAGTCTCGGAAAGAGAGACGTAGGCGCAGTCGCAGCCGCAGCTGGAGCCATGGGCGACACCCCCAGGACCGACAGGACCAGAAGGGGAACAGTCATGTTGCTTTGAGAGAAAGGAGCCCTGCACCAAGGAAACTAGAATCCAAGCCAGCTAAATCAACATCAAAACCTCCTCCTTTCATCCACTCCCCATCCACCTCACCTCCAGCTGCACCATCTCCCCAGTCACCAAAGCCGCGACCAGCATCAGTTATAACAGCCACAGCACCACCAGTACAGGTCGCCATGCACAATCGCAGTCGCAGCAGTAGCAGCTCAAGCTCCTCCAGCAGACTGAGCTATTCACCAGTGCAACGCAATCCAGAGCGGTACAAGGACATACTTGCACCAGCCCCAAAGCCCACCCTGGAAAACAACAACATTACACAGCAGAAGAGCATAGAGGAGGTGGCGGAAGAGAAGGCAGCTGCAGCTCTTAGAGTGCAGAAAGTGTTGATTCATCTAGGCAAGGGGCGGGACAAGCCCGTGCTCCCTCATGGCCTGTTGGAAGCAGAAACCAAGGAGAGGAGTGTAGAAAAGACGTCGCTCTCACCACCAGCTCCTTCAAATCAGTTGGGGATGACTGAGGTTAAGAAGATGATGCCGTCTGATTTATTAAGAAACGTCAACTCATCCAAGAGAGCAGAGCTGTTGCCCAGGAAATCACGATCCAGGTCTCCTAACAACAAGGCACCAGACTGGGTCAGAAAGGGCCACAAATCACCCAAGTGAGTGCTCTTTGCTATGTAAAGGTTGCTTTCCGCTGGCATCACCTTTGTTGTTGCCTTTGTCAAAGTTTCCTGAGTTGGTCCTTGCCTTTGGTTGAAGATTAGAACAAAATAATGGCAAATAGGAAGGCTCCCTCTTGGGAGGAAATAGCCTGGAAACCGGGCATTAAGGGTATATTTTAATATTGCCCTCCAGAAGAATGAGATATTAAAAGGCAAACCTAACTTAATTATCTGTGACTCTCGCTAGTGCCTGAAATGAAGATGTTTATTTTAGGCAGAGTAATTGAATGTTTTTCTGGTTTTCTACCATGTTTTCAAACATGTTCATTTTGCAGGAAGCAGAGTCGGAGCCGCAGTCGCAGCAGTGGAGGGAGCAAGAGCCGCAGTCGCAGCTCTTCATACAGCCGCTCATCCCGATCAGCCAGTCGTAGTGTCTCACCTGCAAGGAGTCGGAGCCGCAGCCGCAGTCGTTCTTCACACTCCAGGTCTCGTTCATCTCGGTCTAGGAGCCACTCCAAGTCATCTGGGAGCAGCCATAGCCGGAGCAGGAGCCACAGTCGTAGTCGGAGCCATAGCCGGAGCTTCTCAAGAGCTTCCAGTCATAGTGGAAGCCACAGCAGCTGCAGTGGGAGCAAGAGCAAGAGCCATTCAAGCCAGTCGCGCTCCAGATCTCGCTCACCATCTATTCCTAGGAGGAGGGGATCACCCAGCTTTTTGGATAGACGTCGCATCACCAGGTGAAGTTCATTATATTTTCAGAAGCATTAGGGAGTGAAATTTTCAGCACTTTAGCATCAATTTTTTTTTTCCTTGTTTGTAGCAGGAAGCTTCCGAGTTCCCGCCCTATTAGTTACAGGTCATATGACCGCAGAAGGTCGCCTCCACAGCATCAGCGTCGCAGATAAAATGTATGCAAGGAGGACAGCATGTGAAACTCGTGAATTGTACATGTCATAAGCCTAGCGCTAGTTCCTGCTTGCTGGTGGTTTGTCTTGCAAAACCACACGTGACAGCCAATTTGAGGAGTGACATTCTTTCATGTGAAAAATTGGATTTCTCATATCCATCTTAACTGAAGGCACTGCTACATAGCCTCTTTGACAAAATAGTCTCCATGCAGAGGCAATAGTACCCCTGAACACTCCACACTAAAATATCCGAGTTAGGCAGGAACATGACTGCTAGTTTAAATTTTACTGAAGATATTGAGTAACAACTGTCACGTTCCTATAATTTTGAGGCAAATGTAATTGAAAATGTCTCCCACGTTTGCTTTTTTTTTTTGCTGCAGTAGCACTTATGTATTTCTTCATTATTTTGTAATTTGATCATGGAATGGTTAATTTCATGTTTTTGGCGCAAGTTTGGTTTTCTTTTATTTTGATCTTGTGTACTCTGGAAATAAACACACCATTTACTTTGTTATTATTGATTTGGCATGAGTTTTATTCACTTTTCTAAGGTGCATGATCTGGTAATTGTTTTACTTTTATTAGAGCGACCAGTGTGGATGCATTTTTGTTCTTGAGTTCCACGCACATTGAGAAGAAGCACATCATAGATGCTGTACTTTTTCCAGGTAAAAGAGATTTTTGGTTTGTGATGTAGGTTAGTCCTCAGTTCACATTTTTGTAACTTTGCTGTTCTCTTTTAATTGCCTTCACGGCTTTAGTGCTCCATTACCTTTCTTCCAAAAATTGTTAATCAACTAACATTTTTGCTTTCCCAGGATTAACTACTGTATCTCATCCCAGCCCATTCTACCCTACCTTAATTGCAGTACCTTTTGAGGAATCTTGCAGGAAATTCAAGCATGCTGCATGAAACTTACCCTTAAGCAATTTGGTTCATTAACTCCGAGTCAATATTGGGAATTAATCTAGAGTGGAATGGGCTTGATTACTAATCACTGATACTAGTGGTAGTGACTCAGGTAGGAAGCAACTCGTGGAACTACTTTGGTATCTTCAGTCACACTCAACAGTGGAATTATTGTATTTATATTGAGTCACGACTCAGGAAACTTTGCGCCTGCTTTCCATAATGCCAAGGGCAATTATTAATTGATTGGAATTACATCAATTGAAGTATCACGAGTTGCTCCCTCAACATGAAGTGCTGCCTGGCATGTGATGTGAAAATATACCGTGTTTCCCCCCACAGCGCTCGCAAAAGGCCAATTCCGTACCACCGGCCAACTCCACCGACACCTTCAAGTCCATCAAGTTGCAGCAGTTCCAGTGGGGGTGACGGTGGAGGGAGTGGCAGTGGAGGGGGTGCAGGAGTAGGTGGTGGCGGTGGCAACGGAGGGGGTGGTGGAATGGGTGGGCTAGGAGGTAGTGGAATTGGTGGTGGGGTTGGGGGAGGGGGTTACCAGAGCTGGTCAAGGGTCAGGTCTCAAAGGCTTTCTCAATCTAGATCTCGAAGCGCCAGCCGCTCATCCAGTCAGTGAAATATATCACAGGAACTAGATATGGCTGAAACGTTTTCATAATGGGTGGGGTCAATATATATTTTGTTATGTTTTATTTGGATTGCAAACATACGCATGTCTGCAATTCAAGATTAATTTATTTAGCAAAACTACTTAGTACTTGAGTATATAATACTCGTAATAATTGTGATCTCAAGAGTATCTTTTATTCGCCATTACGTTCATACCTACACACCTTTTAGAGAATTGTTACTCGAGGTCTCTAATAGAAACTAATTCTGAAACTATTCTTGTCACATGCCAAAAGCTCTTGAATTTTTATTCATGTTCAAATCTAAAGTAGATTGTTTCCTTATCGCTGAAAAATAAGCAGCAATGTAAAGTACAGGCATTGAGGCTTGTTGGTTTGGCGAACTGAAGGATTAGTCGACTAATTAATTCACGGAAGTTAAATAACGGAAATGATACAATTACATGTGATAAGTGGTGAAAAAAAAATCCTGATTTTTAAAATGTTGATTTTGATTGAAACTAATTTATAGAGTTCTGAAAGAAAAAATTGAACAAATATTTCCTGTAATATTGCATGTGAAGTCGGGATTTGCATTCATGTGGTTTGCACTTGAATGATGTGTGTCAGGGATATGTAAAAATGAGAGGATGGTATTGGAAATCAAAGCTTTACCTGACAATACCAAAGGCTTGCCTTTCTAAACTAGAAGGGGGGGAAATATTTAAAATTTTAGTCATACGTAGAAGTGTAGTTTGCCTCTGAATCACTTATACAAAGGTGTCATTGTAGTCACTAGAGAGTATTGAGGCAGTCTTGCTTGGCAATAATTATGATCAAGAATAATGACACTTCAGGATGGCGTACTTAAAAAGTTGTGTTGCGGATTTGAAGTACAAATTTTTGTGGGCATTCTTTCTCAAGTTGTGAAAAGTACAGTGTCAAGTACTTGAGGTGTGTAAACAATCAGGAGAGATGAAGTCAGGGTAAAGAAAGCAGGCAAAGTCATGGATGAGTCAAGTCACTTATTTGAGTGCATGTTTTATGATTGACATGGCATGCTTAATTTATTGTATGGTAACTTATAATATTTATTGAATGTGTGATCCCAGTTTGCTGTGTGATGTTAATTTTTCCATTATGTTTCAGCACAGTTCAGGGTGTAATCAGGGTTACAACCCATGTTGGAGTCCATTAAATTTTTGGCACATGCAACTTTCTTCCACTGTGCAAGTAGTTTTCCAACTGTGATTGGTGCTTTCAAGAGGTAAATCTAGTCTCTGGGATCCGATGCCCATAAGCATATCGTGGACTGCTCATGGTACTTTTTTGCAAAGTACGGTATTAAAAAGTTAACTAAGGATTCCCATCATTTAAGGGGGCCGGATACCAAAGTCTCCCGCCAGTTTTCAGCCCGCTTCGAGCCAAAATTCGGCGTGCCGACTTGTCTTCAACCTGCTCGTACGG
>KZ538332.1:0-54574 GCA_000934665.2 Catajapyx aquilonaris
GAAATATTTCATTTTTGGGCATCATATATTGTCCTGTATTAGCATGTCCAATTTCATCAAGATCCGACATTATCACCCCGTGACCTTCCCTTGTGAGATCCTTCACGTATCTGATGTGGTGTAACCATCCCATAGTAAGGGATCTTTTAAATGCCTGGCTATATTAATATTTTGTTTCTGAAGGATTTTGAGAGAGGGAGGATATGGGAGAATCATGAAAATGTATGTAAACATGGGGAGAACTTGACCAAACCTTTACACAAGAGATCATTCATTATCTGACCTGTGGATTGCACTCAGACCTCAAGAATTCAAGACTAGGGCCTCAACCAACTACATCATTGTGCCACTCCCTTTCCAAGTTAATTATAATACTAATCATTACCACCTTTCCTTGCCAGTAGCAAATAAGCTTATATCACAGAGAGAGGGGGCCAAGAATAGTGTTACTGACTTGTGAGTCATCAAATACACAGACATCTTCCTGGAAATTTTTATTCGTCCAAAAGGACATATTTAAAGGTTTTAACAGATCCTGTCATTCAAATTGTGTGGCTTGTGTTTAATTTTAATTTAGGTCATAGATATGTCAACTGTTGTACTTTTATAGTGATAAATCTATATTTTGATCAATGTTCAACTGAAATGCATCATTATAAATCAAAAATCATTTATTGAAAGCAATTCTTTGGTAGAAAAAAGCAAATAACCTTTTTATTTTAAAGTGTTGCAAACATAAAAAGCGATAGCTTGTACCGTTGTCAATGTGTGAAACCCTTGTACTCTATTTTAGGGTGAAACTGAGACAAGTCTTGGACAGCTTTTTTGAAATGATTTCTGCCACTGAATAAATTGAGTGTTTTTTAAATGGTTGAACCCCTTGGCAGCAAGTATTTGATGAATCAGTTCTCTAAGCTGGAGTTACAAGGATTTTACCCATTGTGACGATATATGTCTTTAAATGATAAAGGCAGCAGTCAAACAGGCGGTTTGGCAGTATTTAATCCTTCTGCTGATGCTGTGCACCCTTCTTCATCATCATCATATCTGGCCATGGATCTTCATAGTTCGGGTCGCGACAACAGAATCCCAGCTCCCCATTTTCAGGGTTGGAACATTCCTGCAACAGTCGATATGATAAATTAATCACAATTGTAAATGAATTATCACTGTGACAGAAAAAAACTAACCATAAGAGCCACTCTGAATGCTCTAAGGCTTGCTGTGAGAACAACGGGTTGCTCCACCATGACACCTTCTGAGTTGCAGAACTCTTCACGGACACACTTCATAGCAGCTGGGCATCCTGGATAGGGTTCCCGAATTTCATCAACTCCAGATGGGTTGTAAGGACGTCCAGGATTGACTAGGGAGCCTGAACCTGGATATCCTGACTGCCCAGGTTGGCCTGGGTATCCTGGTTGTCCAGGTTGGCCTGGGTATCCAGAGTATCCAGGCTTCACTCCTTGACCAGACTGTCCAGGTTGGCCGGGAGCCCCTGGATAACCAGGGCGACCATGTTGTCCAGGTGCTCCAGGATAGGTACCTCCACCACAGTTTGGATTTGAAGGGCTGCAAGGCGCACCTGGTCTACCAGGCTGTCCATTATGTCCAGGTTGTCCAGGTTGTCCAGGTCTTCCAGGCTGTCCATTATTTCCAGGCTGCCCAGGTCTTCCAGGAATACCAGGATATGTGCCTCCACCACAGTTGGGGTTACCAGGGCCACAGGGAGTTCCAGATTGCCCAGGGAGTCCTGGTCTCCCACTATGTCCAGGTTGTCCAGGGGGACCAGGGTAGCCAGGCTGTCCAGGTTGTCCTGGTGGCAGTATTATTCCTCCTCCACAGTTGGGATACCCAGGCCCACAAGGAGTGCCTGGTTTTCCAGGTTGGCCTGATAGCCCTGGTGCTCCAGGGTATCCAGGATTGCCAGGTTTGCCTGGCTGACCTGGGGCTCCAGGTTGTCCAGGGTGCCCAGGATTTCCAGGTTGGCTTCCACAGTTGGGGTTTCCAGTGCCACAAGACGTGCTGCTTCCATAATTAGGAAGGTTAGGTGGTGGTACTGGATATCCAGGGTTGTCAGGCGTGTTGGGTGGTGGGACAGGGGAGTCTGGATATCCTGGCTTTCCAGGTACATTAGGTGGTGGGACTGGGGAGTCCGGATATCCTGGCTTTCCAGGCACATTAGGTGGTGGGACTGGGGAGTCTGGAGTGCCTGTAATAATTAAAAACATGAATAATTAGTAGAAGTAGGAGTGGTAATAACATCAGCAACTTCATTGTATAGTATTGCATGCACAATTTAGATTTTCAGTAGGTGAGACTAGGAACAATTTTGTACTAAACACTTGCCATTTATATCTTGACCCTTGGCTGGTGTGGTTTCGAATTTTCTCTTTCTTGTGCAGAGGTTTACATGTTGGCTGCTGATTTTGGTTCATACTCCCATAAATATTATTGGGGCATTTAATTTTAATCCTTGTGTGGCCTGATCCTTGACATTCACGCTTGCATGAGGCAAGATAATGATTCTGATTGGATCTGCCAATTGCAGGTTCATTACTGGGATAGAAACCTCTTAATAAATAATTAATTAATACCCCATGATGATCTGCAACATCTTATATGGGTTTTGTGCCCCTGTGATATGGTATTATTATGCTGGTTATACCACATGACTCCCATATGCAAATCTACATAGCTTGAATCAAAAATGGCCTAAATCAGTTCTAGAAATTTTACATTAGAAATATTTGCTATCGATCTGCCTCCCATTTGTGTACAGCCTGCTGATAGGCTAGAATTCTATTACATGTTCTACCAATACAAATCTGAGCTGGCTTTTCATGCATCCTTTCTAAGGGTATGTGTGTTCCAAAAGAAATATGTTGTGACTTGCGTTTCCTTTTGCTTGTGAGAAGAAAACAGAAGCTAGCAATTGTACAGTATAATGGATTTTAAATGTTGTGCATGGTGTATATGTACTGTACAGTACATACTTGGCTACAAAGTGTGGGAAAATCTGCATGGTTCATTGCATGGGTAAGGGATTAACCTTTTGGCATACACTTATAATCTGAAATTAAATATGAAGCAGCACATAATATTTAGTATAAGTGTTCCCTAATAATTACCTTGACAGTAATTGTTCCAGGGACCACATGAACTTCCGGGTTTCCCAGGAAATTCTGGTTGACCATGGGGTGGGCTTGGATATCCAGGGATAAGTTGTTCAGGGCGTCTATTGCCTCCACAGTTTGAGCTCCCTGGTCTACAGGGAGTACCGGGTTGTCCGGGAAAGTCTGGTTGGCCATGTGGAGGTCCTGGATATCCAGGTATTTTACCAGGAAGATTTGCAGAGCTTCCACCTCCACAGTTAGGGTTTCCTGGCCCACACGGTGTCCCTGGTGTCTCAGGAAACTCAGGCTGGCCATGTGGAGGGCCAGGATACCCAGGAACTTCTCCAGGACGTCCAGGTTGGCTTGGTTGTCCAGGGTAATCAGGTTGACCATGTGGAGGGCCAGGATACCCAGGAACTTCTCCAGGACGTCCAGGTTGGCTTGGTTGTCCAGGGTAATCAGGTTGACCATGGGGAGGGCTTGGGTATCCTGGAATTCCTCCAGGACTTTGACCTCTGCAGTTGGGGCTTCCTGGTCTGCAGGTAGTTCCAGGTTGTCCAGGGAAGTCTGGTTGGCCATGTGGAGGGCCAGGATATCCTGGAAGTTGTCCAGGGCTTCCTGGATATTCTGGCTGTCCTTGTGGAGGACCTGGGTACCCAGGAAATTGACCAGGACGTCCAGCATTA
Source organism: Catajapyx aquilonaris (assembly GCA_000934665.2). NCBI lineage: Eukaryota > Metazoa > Arthropoda > Diplura > Dicellurata > Japygidae > Catajapyx > Catajapyx aquilonaris. The sequence continues at coordinate 3,803 of KZ538332.1, forward strand.
CCTACAGAGGATAGTCATGGTAAGTAGCCCTACTTACCAATTAGCTTACCAATAAAATGATTTCTTTGTGTTAGATGCATTTTTAGTCAAAATATTTGGTAGGTGTGTGGTTGCTGATTTAAAAAACCAAACAATACCATATCATGGGAATACAAGAGAAATCCACTAAGTAAGTTCAAAAAACCAAATTTGAGATAATCCTATGCAAAGATTTCACCTATCACTAACTTGTTTACATCCTAATCCAGAAAATCCTGGATTTATGGCTCATTATGAATGACTAAATGGACTTAACGAAAATTCTACTTTGTGGCATAAATGGCTGAAAACTGCTAAAATCCGACAATGGATTTCTCTTGCATGCTCACATTATACAGTATACACATGGAATATTGTGGCATTTTATAGCCTGTTCACATGGACCAGCTTAGAGTGAAATCTGTTGAGATCATATTCACGCAGTTCTGTGAAAAAATCTCCTGTTACAAATTTTTATGTTACAATATGTCTCAGAATTACCTTTCAAATCACGTGCAAGTGCCAAACGAAATCTTTGGACAAGTTCCACTCTATCAGCATCCATTATGGACAAGTTTCACTGAATTAACGTAACTCCTCAGTCATACTGAATTAAATTTCTGATTACCTGGTCGACCAGGCCTTCCTGATGGTCCAGGTTGACCTCCACATCCATTCTTTACTCCAGGTTGACAGCCTCCACTTGGTGGTCTTCCTCCAGGTCCAATGACTCCACCAGATATTGGAGAAGGGGCAGGCCATCCATGTGAAGCAGAGTCAGGGACAACTCCACAACCAGCTTTACCAGGAGGGCAACCACCACCACTTCCTCCAGATCCTGGTCTGATGACTCCAGGACCATAGTTTCCTGTTGGTTCTCCACCTCCATTGGCTGCTACATCTCCAGAAAGGACTACTCCTGGAGGCGGCCGCTGAAAGGGATTGTTGGGACCTGCCCACCAGTAATCCTCCTTCTCCTCTTCTTGGGGTTCCTGGACTTGGTTGGATGCTTTGTTGGGCTCATTAACTGTCTCTGCACCTTCAGGCTCGTAGTCGAATTTGGGAACATTGTAAGCCAGTACTGATGTGGACAGCAGGACTAAGAAGAGTACAACGGAAGGAGGAGCCATCTGGAATATGGGATACAGAGTGGTGAGTGTTATCTCTTTATAACTTTGGTACTTTCTGAATGATTTTGTCAGCAGAGCATTCACAATAGAGTTTTTCCTAGAATTTGTTATTTTAAAATGCTCATTATGGCATCACTTAAAAAGGATGGGTGCAGATTAGGACATGTGACACTTCAAGAATATAAGGCTAGTGATGAAAGAAGGGGGAAATAACCTGCGATGATCTGCTATGATAACGTGATGACATCTTCACTTTTGATCATTTTCACCGTATCAGTCACAGGGTCTTATAATACTCAGTCATAGCTGCCAAGAGGTTGTACTAATAATGATATGGTGGCTATATGAGGGATCAGGCATATTCCTAAAAATAATTTAACGAGTAAGCGCTTCATCATGATTTAACTAAGATTTATCCAGCAATTATCCTGAATTTACTAGGGGTTAGTGAGAGTCTCCCCATGGTTTGACCCATTTTAAGGCTGCAAGAAATGGGAGTCTTTTCCCTGGTGTTGTTGACTCTAGAGACTCTGTGCCTTTATCTTGATGCATGAGTATCTGCAGGAAGGTGTGATATGGGGAAGTGGGTGTTAAGTGGAGGGAAGTAGAGGGTACTCAAGATGAGATCATGGTAAACAAGGGAATTTCCAACAGATAAAAGCTACCTCGCGCATATCCAAGATTTTTGAGGGAAATCCTGTCTCTCTCATCTTGCCCAAATGTGCATACCGGAACTTATTTTCGCCAGCTAATATTGGAGAGCAATAATACCTTACTCATTCCAATGCTGCCTTATATAGTCAAATGTGTGATAAAATATTCTGGGTGAGAAGAGGGGTCTGCGGGAGGGATCTTTGAATTTAGAGATTGTTAATAGTTGTAAGCATATTGGAACATGATTTGAAGGGTATTGAGAACAGTCTGGAATTTTGAATAATTGCATTGTGTCTCTTATCATTTGATCTACAGTACTTCCTTAAGATGTGTCGATTGATCATTTATCAGAAATTACTTCGATAATAATACATAAGTAGGTCTGTTCTAAATATAACTTATCATCTCCTGTGACCCAGAGGCCCAGACATTGGCCCTTGCTGGTTCCAGGTAAAATTGCCCAAGTGTATGTCTTGATCTGCATAAAGGATGTGTGCCAGGACATTTGCTGTGAACTGCCACAATTTTTGGTTGAAGTTGCTCCAAATAATACTTGTACATGATGAAAAAGTGAAGCTTAGTTTTGTCTTCTCTATTCTGGTATTGCGTAAATCTCCATTTTAAATTTGAAATATTGGAATTGCTTTAATTAAAAATGGCCTCTGGGCAGTGTTAGGAACCTTACGTAATTCTTAAGGTTTTCAAGAAATGTTAGATAACGTCAGGTTTTTAGACTTGTATATTGTTCGGTAAATATATTTAATTACATAAATAATTTTGCTGCAACTCTACACAGGTTCAAGCCTATTCACAAATAGGGCAATAATACACAATGGGGCTACATAATTTTTGTCATTAATTTAATTACTTACAATTATTTTAGCGAATTATTGGCAACTCTAAAAATCAGCCATCATCTACCGTAAAAATTAAAGGGCAATTATCTAAGTTTCCTGGGGCCTCCTGCGATAATCTTAAATAATACTACAGTATGACTTAATAATTGCGAATTTCAAGTGCGGATTTTCACATGACAAAAATCTGAGTGAACCTATTAGCGAGGAGGAAATGTAAGCAACGCAAACGCGTATAATAAATATTGCCAATATTCGGAACCAAATTTTAAATAACATCATACAGATAGATGGTATTGTACAGTAATCCCGACACCAAAAGATTCTGGAAGTTATGTGGGCTGCACTTTCCAGGATATGCATGTAGACAGGAGTGCAACATATGGCACTTAATTGTCGTTAGGCCTTCATTTCCACAAAAAATGAGTATACAATGCTGCTGTGTATAACTTTACACCCGTCATAGATTAAGACTGTATCCTTGTACGTTGGTGGTTGCTGGCGCGAATAAAAGGATGTGCAAATAGTGGTAGGCCTTCCTTCTAGTTCTCAGGTCAATTAGTTCTTTCAGATGAACATTGAAGGTTTGTTTGAGAAATTGATGTTCCAGGATGCTAATTGCAGTCAGAAGGATAGTATACAATCACCAAAGGTTTGGGCATACTCAAAATCGAATGGCATGACGTGTAATTTTCTAGGTGTTTCCCGAATTGGAATCGTGACGCTGGGTCCTATTGTAATAGAAATGAAAGAGGCGCTTGGCCATGAGGAGCCATCGTAAAAGGCGGAATTGGCAAATGAGTTAGTCACAGAGATGTCGTACGTCCTACCTTGTCCTCTTTTAATAGTCAGGGCCTAACTTGACAAATACCAGGATATTATAATCATTGCCCTTCTGCAGGCGTGAAAAAAGCAAGGCAAAATCAATTGTGCTCAGATTCTTTGCTTTACCTTGTCATGTCACTTTTCATGATGTTCCGATATTTTATGACAAATAGCACGTTGGGAACAGTAGGCAAATAGTTTGTTAAAAAATTATGAGTAGAAGAGACTTGTATGAGAAGCAGGTCCCATCAGGCATCACTGTTACATAACTCGAAATGGCCTCAGTTTAACCATGTATATTACTGAACTTAATCACCATTGATAGTGAATCATATTTTCGACACATACTGGCATTGTTTGAAATATTTTATATACGGTATTTTTAAATATTTTGTATTTTATAAACACGCTGTAGCTGTTAGCTGCTAATCCTGAAAATAGTTTGAACTGGTTTGTACAAAACCTGATATACGTTAGCTTCAAATAATAATTATAATTATGCCGACAGGAATCAATAGTTCTCAATACCACAGTTACGCAACTTACCTTTGCGGCTTCCTCACAACCTTTGGGCACCCAATAAGTCGACCCGCCTTCTTTTTATATCCAGAGTGTGGAAGTGGGAGGGGAGATATATTATGTGTTCTTAGAGGGGGTGGGGGGGAGAGACTGTGAGGCTAGCATGGCATCATACACGAACCATACCCCCACACACTACCATACCCCCAGCCACCTTCTAACCTCAAGTTCCTCCCACACAAAAGGAAGAGAGGAAAAAATATGACCATGGTTCTCACCTGGTAGGCATCGCCCTGGAGGCATGACGTTCATTATGGTTACCGTACCTGTTGTTGACTTCACGACTGTACAAGCAGATCCTGTCCCAACATTAAAGTCGTGCAGGGGTGTTTTAGGGGATCCTCATCTTATATGACCATGACCGGTAAGCTCCTCCCTTATCCAAGTTCGTTACCCCGAAAATCATGGGTCCATCAGACATGCTGATGACGTCAATGCTGAGGGAATAAATTTGTCTGGCTTCAACATTTTCATATTGTTACGTAATAGTCACTTGATTTGCTTTGGGATGCTTTGTTTGCAGCGATTTGCAGTGACCCGTCATTACTCAAGTGGTACGTGTTTGCCGTGGGCTATATACGTTGTGGTCGTAGACAAGGCCAAGGTTGGTTGTTAGATGGGCCATGCTTGACTATGTGCATACGAAGCTTATGTATGGTGAAGTGTCGGTATTGGCACCAGATATTAATTTATTCACTGTCACTTATTATGCTATACACTATATCAGTTAGCTCACATACATATTGGTAAAAATCTCGCGGATTCTATTTTTAGTCGCCTCTGTGACTTTACTTTCGAGTTTTCAGTGTAATAATATACATACCGTTGAAAAACCCATCAATGGGCTTTACACTGATGCTTGTAACTCACTCCTAAAATTGGAGATGAGACGACAGGAGTGAGTAGAAATATTGGCTACCGCTTACATATTTACCGGGCTCACTTATAAATCACGAGGTATGCATTTCCATATTAATATTACTAGCCGGCCGAAAAAGGAACAGGAAATTATACAGGGATTGCAAATATCTGAGCATTGAAATGCATAATACGATACCACAGGTGTTTAGGGAGTGGCATAATTTCTGGAATATCCATTACCATTCACATAGGGCCATCATTAACTCCCGGACAAAACTGATGTGGAGTATTTTGGTATTGGAATAGGTCAATGAATCTTCCTCTTTGCCTATTATGAGGTGTTACTGACGACCCTGTATAACTGCACCTACCAAACCTTGACCTGACCACCAATCGCGAAGCCTAACCCACCGCAACCTTTGTGCTATCTGGTGATGACTTTTTTACCATTTTAGGAATTCCCTATGGTGGTGTCAAACCCACGAATAATATGGAGTCTTGGAAATGTCCTGGCAACATGTTAATCCAAGAAAAGTAGCATTGCCGAACCACTTCCTTCACATTTTTAAAAACTAGAATCTTCAGCTGATATTGGCATAACAAAGAGAGGGAGAGGAATTCCCTTCTAGGAATCAAACTAAGTTAATTTATAGGATTTAATTATGTAACGAACACGTAGAGTATTGAATCGTATTGTGTATTGAAACTTTGCACACACATGAAATAAATTAATAATGCCAGTTGTAACATTATACAGGGCGGTGCACTGCCCAAGCTCCAATTCAAGCGGGGAATAGGTGAAGGAGTTATGCCGCATTGTTTACCCCAGCTTGTTGTTCTCCCGAACATCTCGTTATGACCAAAGAAGAAGAAAAAAATCTGGTGCACTGGTCAACTACTCGCAGACGATTCGATTGTTTTGCTGATATGAGTGGGGTGTTGTTTTACTTCATATGTGGGGTTAACTTGCGTCTCCTTCATCGCTGACTACCCCTTATAGGGAAATGTCGTGATGGTGTTGTTGTTTGTTGTAATTTACCCCAGCAACCAAATTAGACAGAAGCAACAATGACAGTAAGTGAATATGGTCCTTATTATTGCAATAAAATCAATTTAAAATGTTTTCGGGATGAAGAATTCACTTGTTCCCCTTCCGCCCTCTTGGAGTGTGGACTTGGGCAGTGTACCACCTTGTATGCAGTGTATATCATGTACCATAAAGTGCATCAAATAACACGAAAGCAAACTATCGTATAAGAGTGTTCCAGAAAACGCCTGCGAGATCCCATTATATCACATTCCCCGAATCTTTAAGTTGAGCATTCACTTTCACCTTCTTGCCAGTTAGGTAACACAGAAATATCCTGCGCATCTGCCTGTGAAGATATATCACACACCTATTGAATTATAGTACTCGTGCCCATAACCGATGATCGTTTTTTGCACAACATCATGATTCTGTTCACCTCACCTTGAACTTTTACGTGGGCATATCTATACTCAAGGCGCAATGCAGTGCAGTACACGTGAAAAGCCACAGATACGATCTACGAAAGTGTGCGTGTATTTTTTTTTTGTCTTCATTTCCATTAAAACATTATCGTGTTTTCCCCGAGTTACTTTTTGCCCTTGGTGAAAGAATAACGCGTTCTGTACGGAAGCACACAGGAGCAGTCGTATAACGGTATATAAAAACATACATGTAAGTTATATTTATTATGGGCACAGACATATTTACAACTGCATTTATTCGTACCCCTTTTTCATTGGGCAACACTGGGCATGATGGAGAAACCGGAGTTACCATTTTCCAAAATGACAAAGTAATATACAGACATTCCCATCTAAAGTAATTTTTGATATAATGCATTCGGGAAATTATTAAAATGTGCCATGAACAATATTTGTGACCATATGCTTAAAGTTGTTATGTATAATCATCATCATAGGTCACCCCATGATAGACCTGTTACCTCTCAGGAATCATCTTGTCAATTCCCGACTTTATTAAATATCTAACCTGCTGATTGGGGAGAGGGTACGGGAGAAACCCGAGGAAACCTACTCGAATCATATGGAGAGAACCAATCAAAACTATTTCGACATGAGAAAATCCTCCGTCCGATCTAGGGTTGTAATGACCGGGGGGGAAATGATTTTTGGGTTTTTTCCGATGAAAATTTGGGGGTTTTCCGGTTTTTTTCCAAAGACCCGGAGTATTTTATGAAAAATCTGCACCTTGTATTTACGTATTTACTTTCCAATTATTTTATATAGAAAATAATGAGATGAAATCTGTCGCATAAAATATTTCATTTTCTGTGATGTAATTAAGTATGCCAACTTGTAGCCTACAAAAATGGAAAAACTAATCATCAATTCTGGACATCACTATCACTACTGCTTGTGCCACCATTTTCTTAGCTAGAATCAGCTTCCACCGCAGTAGAAGTGCTGCAGGATTTTTTTAAATGAGTTTTAAAATGACATCGGTCATCAAATCCAATTTTTCATGTAATGTAATGTTTATTATTGTTGGGCATATATTACTGGCACCTTATGTCAATAGTTGGACCAATTAGACCATCTTGCATTAATTTAAACTTTTAAAGGATGCACTAATTCGTCCTAATATGAACAGCTAATTTTTTAAATAATCTCTAAAAGTTGCTGTTCCAATGTAACTACACTTTAAAAAAATCTCTAACCAGTGCAGATAATAATGCAATTGGAAGAGGCTGTTATCATCATACCTTAGTTTATTGCCAGTGGGTCAGAAATGGTCATTCACAGCCTTAATCTCCGAAATTCGTCACAGTGCAGGGCAAGAATGAATGATCCCACTATCAGCTAATGTGTCTTATAAATGCTGGAAATAACTGCTTACTAATAATCAGCTTTGTGCCAAAAATAGGTAACTGATACGGACATTTCAGTTGGAACACACTCGTATACAGTACATTAGCGTGGCAATACACAGGGTGCTGGTGCACTGCCGAAGTCCCAAGTGCAACAAGTGGTGAAGATGGGGATTGTTTACCGATTTCACCCCAGCATCCAGTTTAAAGGGAAGCAACTAATAATATTGGAAGCAACAATCCGGGCTACATTTCCTTGTGATTGTTGCATCTCGTTAAGCTGGTTGTTGTGGTAATTTTTAAAAAATCCATACCTTCTTCACCCACCCACCTCTCTGCTGGGTACTTCGCAGTGCACCAACCTGTACTTTGCTTGCATATTGGCATATCTGCATTGTAGCAGGTTGCAGCTATAGTGAGTAGGCGTATTTATAGGTCAACCCGCAATGATGTAATTTTTCCGCCAAAAAACAACCACTTCCGTAAGCTTAAGTAACCCCACCACAGTATTTCCTATACTTATGATAGCAAAATTGCCTACATATAGCTTTTATGAAATAATAATATTCAACCCTGTGAGCGTCTGTAGGTCTCTACTACTACTACTACTACTACTACTACTACTACTACTACTACTACTACTACTACTACTACTACTGCTACTGCTGCTGCTGCTGCTACTACTACTACTAGTGGGTTGCTCTGCAAAGAAATGGGACCACTGTCCTCTGTCACGAATACAATCTGCGGAACTTCCGTCGCCTCGGCGAATATCTGCCAAACCGAATGAGGTCACATTTGAAATTCAAATTGTCTGGTAACACGACTAACATATAGGGTATTTTTAAATTTACAAAGGCAACTATGCCGCGCAAAGGGACTCATACCTGCCACAACAGCATGATGCGCGTTGTAATACGAGTAAGTACTGTTTATTTTGAATTCCCTTTGCCTTCTATTGCCATGGAAGATCATGCACGCGGTATTCACATGATAAAACTTGACAAACTTTACATTGCCCGTATCTTCATTACTGGGTGTAACAACAATTTGTGCTGCATTTTCCTGCTTCCTTACCGCATCTCTCGCGTGCGTTTATATACAAATAGCACAAAAAAAGAAGTTGAATAGGCCTAGTAGCGTGTCCATGCAAGGTGGAAAGACACGATTTGAGCGGGGTTACTCGTCCCTAACACTAATTTTAATGTATGAATGATTGGAGTGGGATTCCCAAGAAGCATCCGGTTTAACCCACCGTCATCACAAAACTCCGGTATAGTCCATCATGTCGCAATCGTGAAGTACCCTGGCTTGCTTGGCTTGGAGAAAACTCCAAGGACACACCTGCTGGGGAATTATCATAATTCTGAGCCCCCAGCAGTTCTCAGAATACGATTTGCATCTATCGGGTCCCAATTTGCAGGCGAGTGTGACCAGCGTTTGGTAATCAGCGGTTATGAGGTCTGGTTTTGGTGGTGAGTCATATGGTTGGCGATGATGGTTTGGATTACAAATGGGCGCCAATATTTGTATATAACAAATACGAATTCACGATATTCTTTTATTTTTCTTGAGCCTAGCAACTAGAGTCAAGAGTCGCAACAATGGCAAATTTGTAAACAACTCATAAGTTATATGTGGGGCTGGAAATTCGGCAGTGCTCCACAAGTTCTCTGTATTCCACAGATTTATGGGACATGTGAGTATGTTCGTGTGTGATGTAATTATATATAGGTACTGTCATATTATGTTTCATGCCTTGGACCTATCTGGATATTGTAATGGGTCACGGCAAGCATTACTGTTCGATTCCACAATGCAAATCTCTGAGGCTCGTACTTTCTGTTCTCTCCCAGAGAGGGCAAAAGCAACGTGGCCTTCACGGATGAAGTACGTACCAACATTTGCCAATAGATAGCGCACTATGCCTTTTCTGTTACTTTTTCTGACTGACTTATTGAGTTTATCAACAAAATTCACGCTCATTTATGGTGTAGTCTCAATGAAAATATTCACTATCAATTTCTCTCTGTGACTTACGAGATATTGCCCTTTCTAAGCATAACGATATTTTTAGCTTTCAATAGCATAGGGTGCTGATGCTACTTGTTATTGTGTACTCTAGCAGCATATCCTATAACAATCAGGGTATAGGCTGTCTTATCAGTTATTTATGTACATGATTTTCTTGCGAAACATGATCATCGCTGAGGTATATATCTGAGATATGCTAACAGCTACAAGCGCAATAGCCATGAGCTATGTTATTGTTTTTGCTGTTGAAGGTAACCTGGTATATTCCGGTTTGTATCTACGTATGCGTTATCCCTCATTCGTGACGTAGTGGGTGTCCTTGCCATAAAATAAAAAAAATTAAGGGCATTATGCAGTACAGGATACTTACGACAGTGGAGGTACTTTGAAGGTAGTCAGATTAGAATAAGTAATTCGTAATTAAGGTCATGCAGAAGCTCGTTATTGTGCAAGAAGGCTTACAATGCATCTCTGAAATAAAAAGGTTGGATTATACCCCCGGATTTATTAGCCCCATTTGAGACCACTTATTTCGGCACGGCTTTTAGGGTAGACAACCCATGCGGGTACAGCACCGTACATAGTATCCCGCAAAGGAGTGAAAATGGGCCACTTCGATGCGTTACATAATATTGCTATGGCAATGATGTGATGTTTTTCATTGCCACATTTCGTCAACAAAAAAATATAATTATATTTTCAAGGAATCGTAACCTCGCTTTATTGCAATAGTAACACTCGGCTAGCTGGGAATTTTTCTGTGAATGTCATTATACCGTGAAAAAATGCGCCGCCTGTTACATAACGCTATTCCCGGATGCTTCTCACTTTGATACTTTTAGGCCCCATATGACCCCCATGCTTGATTGGCAAGGTCTTCTGTAAGTTGTACACAAGACCTTGACAGCCAATTTGTGTCATTGGATGGTAGTTATTTTAATCAAACAAAAAGGGTCGCTGCTTCCTGTCGCTTCCAATTGTTACCACTTACCAGTGCCAAAACCTGGCTTTTTCGTCCCGTTTTTAGAGCGCCCGTAACATCCAAAAAAGCAACGGTTGTTTCTGGGTCAAGGTGTGAATGTAGGCCGTCTCACATCTGACCTCTTTTCGGACACATCCGTGAAGCGTAAAGTTCGTGTCGTACATGCTGCGGTTTTCATATTCTAGAGGAGACATACGCAGTGTTTATCATTTCTGTGCATGCCAGCGACTTTTATATTCCCTACGATGCGCAAAAAGGCCGCGTCCTTTGCAATAAGTCATCAACAGCCTGCGGGGGCCTTCTAGACGCAAGACGCCACTGACCTTTTCGAGCGAGTAAAAGGGGCTAATTAAAGCATTTTCTAAGTGTCGGTAAATTGTGCAGACTTTGCCCCCCTTTCGACTCGGGGCACCCCTGGTCGTCCTTGGGCCCCATTTGACTTCGCGTAATACCGGCCAGATGGACTTTGGGCAGAGGCGGAGGTGCGGAGGGCCAATAGCAGATCACCATTTTTGTGTACGGCCATCTTATCCGGAGTCGGCCATCTTATCACGATGGACTCTGGCCACCTGGTTTGATAACCGGTCGAAGTGACCGGAACATTTTCGAGGCGTGTCTGACCATAAGTCACCGCGAGTGAATCTTAACCTTGCGGCAATGACCGTATTTTTTTTTTCTTCTTCTGTATAGCAATTTTCGTGCGAAATATTCGTGCGAAAAATGGGAGGGGTCGTATGTAGCAGAGAGAGTTGTTATTTAATATCACGTAAGTGCTGGAGGGGGGGGGGGGGGGGGGGGTTNGGGGGGGGAGGAGGATTTTGCGTGGAATTTTTGCACGAAAAGGAACCTTGTTATCGAAGGCTGTTGGTGATGATGCATGCGCGGATCAGTAGCAAATGGTTACCAGTCAACATTTGGGTCACGTGTGATTGAAACAGCGTCCTGTTTGAGCTGCGATATGGTATCACACGACGATAACCTCTTCAATATGTTTTAGGTTGACATGTTTTTAGTATACTACTGGCAAAAATAACTTTTTTTTCCCCTTAACAATGTTAATAAATGCGTGGCTCCACGTGTTCGCCTATACAGCACGTGAATCGGCAACATTTTCCAGACGGCTACTGCACTGTGAACCAAAATAATATCTGCACGTTAATCTAATCTCGAATTTAGGTTACACACTTGGTCATTTCCTAAGTCAATAACGTGATGTAATATTTTGTCACACAAAGGAAGATAACCTGGCTTATTGCTGCAATGTTCTGCACTGGATCCTGTAGCTTGACGTTTTGCATATTTCATAACTGTATGCCCACCTTCTGATGCGCGCCTGTGAGACTATTGGCATCTTGGGTTAGCCAATATTGTTTCCCATCCATGTATGGCTTTATTTATTCTTTATACCAAAGGTCAATGCAATAATGATGCCAGGAACCAGCAGCTTACTTTTGAATAATAATAATAATAATAATAATAATAATAATAATAATAATAATAATAATAATAATAATAATAATAATAATAATAATAATATACTGCAGCGCATTGTTCAATTTGACTGGTCATTCCTGCGTAACTCCGCATCACCGACTTATTCATATGCCTTATTGCCTTCCAATGACGTCAAGTTCAAATTCACCGCTCCAAAATACACACCCTCCCAGTGTTGCCACATCACCCTTCAACTCCGGCCTCCACCCACAGCCTGCATGCCTCTATCGCTCTCATCCACTATCACGCAACACTAATTAACCATTTCAACAAAACCCTCGTAATTAATTAATGCTCGTGACAGAATTTTAATCCGAAAAATGGCAACACTGCCAGTTTGCCACATTCAACCGACTCCTATAGGTCCCACCCGACTCATCCTACCTTCGGATTGGTCCGGGAAAATATACTGGAAATTTACACAATCAAGTCCGTTGAAGTAGGTCCAATGGAGGTGATGTGTACGCATGCGCTGCACTGGGTGGCTTGGATAGTGTATACTAGGGTTATATCCTATAGAGGGGGAGTGTAGGGGAGGTGTGTACGGGCACACTCGTCCTTGCCGCAGTCAGCGCAGTGTGATTCCTTCAATAGTGTAGATTTGATGTACGTTTTCCGCTGAGCTGCTATCAGGAGCTGCTATTTTACATATTTTGGTGATTTTTTTTTTTTTAATTAGCGGGAATTGTGTTGGGAATTCATCGTGGGTACGAAGGCTGTCCAGTGCTGTGTGGTGTGTGAGGGGAGGGGCCTACCTGCCCCGGGGCAAACACACCTACGCTTCTGCACTTTAAACCTAAGTAAGTATTGATATTTATAAGTATGGAATTTTTAGATATGGAAGTATTTAAAATGCATTATTTTGAGACAGTACCTACTATATTATATATATTTCATAGAACTTGATTGGCCAGTTTTCGAGGGGTCCACTCAGAAATCGTGGTTCTCGAAAAGTAAATTGGTAGGCAGACCCCCATTTGAATAGTTACACGTTGGATGTGCCTCAGGCGCATTCTAAGTTGGGTCAAAAGTAGTGGCCAGAATGCATCCATTAGTTTAATGGGATGTTGGCTATTGCGAGAACTAATGGTTATATATTAAGTGGCATGCAATTGTCAATAGGTTTAAATGATGCCATGTGCGCTGATTACACATTATTTGTATGAGGATAAAGCACTATCAGTATAACTGTATATGATCAGCTGATTTTCAAGAGCAATGTTACAATGAGTACGAAGTATATTACGATGGTAAGGCTGACCTCCCCCTCCCCCCATTTCCTCCCATCCTTGTCCCCCCAAAACCCCCACGTTTCCCCGTCCCCATTTCCCCCTTCCTTTCCTCTTCTCTCTCCCTCCCCCCCCTACCCTTTCTCCCGGTTCCCCTCTCACAGGTTCCCACCACCATCCCGTTCTACCCCTCCTTCAACTATCGCACTGGTACCCAATAATGAAATCGTGTCATGACAGGACAACTCTGCGCGATTTTACAATCAACTTAGAAAAAATGGTGAATCAACATTTTATGGCTATAAATTGCGTTGTTTTCTGCGGTTTTCCCACCCGTTTTATTTATACATATAAAAAAAATAGTATAGCCACGAGCATAAAGATGTGGACTGGCTTACTCCCATTGCTATTAGTAGAAGAGCTGGTAGTGTCACCTTATCAATATTCTTATAGTGTGGCCTGGACTGGAAGGCCTATCCTGGCACCTGGTGTTGGTGAGGTGAAGAGGTCGTGGAGCCCCATAATACTGTGCACATCTTTATGCTAGCGATTGTACAAATTTGTTTACCTAATTCACATGAAAAACAATGATCAAAGTCAGTCGGGGTAGTATTTAACATCATGGAAAGATTGAGACCTTGAAGGAATAATAGCTGGTAATGAATGCACTTATGGATAGCCTTCGTGATTAGGCACTACTTCCACGAAATGGTAGGACAGTATAACCTGCATATAGCAAAGACGTGTCGACTACGCAGCAATAAGATATGATTTACCATGTAATGTCGGAATATCGCGGTACCTGTATAAGGTCTGAGGAAGCATTTTTCGTCTACAAAAGAGCCAGGAATGTTTGTTAATCGTTACATCATAGCTGAGAAAATAACACAACTTTGCCAGCTGGAAAATGTAGGGTGAAATATGCGTATAGCGGAGTCGCGCTCCACTCTGCGAATTTCCGTAATAGGTAAGGTTCTGTTACATGGGACATTACTAAACTAGGAAATGTAAGGCGCTTTAACCGAATTGGCGCCTCAAGTTTGGATCGATGAAGTTGTGAAACGGCCCGCATTAATTTCGTTAAAGCAGGGATTTCCTTATTGATGGACTCAAAAATGCCGCCCTTGAACAGGTGCCGTGTCGGACAATGGGAAATCCTCTCTCATGGCTGAGAACGTACAATATTCCACTCTAGACAAGTTTCCGCTATGTACAGGGACCAGGTTTCGCTTACGGAAATGTTTACAGATATTTCGCTCTAGAGCACTGCATGTAAATGGAATCATATAGCAGGTTGCGGTAAATACGTAGCTGATATATGCAAGATGCAACGGGATTACTGTAGGTGGTTACTTTTCACAGTTGCTTTTAAAAGCTATCGCAGTATTTGCTAATATTAGGTTGAATGGACGCGCGTCCTTTTAAAACACTGCGGAAGCGTCTGGGCTGAGATAAATGGATTCAACCCTTGACCTCGTGTGGCTCGAGGTGTGTCATTCCCACTGCGAAGTCCGTAGTTCACTGTGACTGAAGGAATGTTATTCAACCCAATACAGTAAAACCTGCCTATAGCGGAATTTTTTAAAGGACCCGACGCAGGATTTGCGATGTACAATGTACTCCTGATTATCCGGGCTAATGAATGCATGGTGTCGCCGGATAATCGGAAAACACGGATAATCCACATATGGTTCTAGATGTCGTAAAATGAGCTATTCACAGGCTTTTAATGAACGACTGACTGTACTCTATCAGGGGCGGATCCAGGGAGGAATTTTGGAGGAGGAACTATTCTAATGGCGGGCAAAATTTGTTGGGGGTTCAAGGCTCCGTGGTTCAAGGTCACACGAGCTTAGGTGAATCTGGGAGGTGTGAGTTTAGTATGAAAGAAGGCCGAAAAAATTGCTGTTCGAATGAAATCTGAGGTGATTGTTATAATTTTAAAGAGTCTTAGGCTGATTGGGGGGGGGGGGGNCCCCCCCCCCCGGTGGATCCTCCCCTGACGATATCTCTCAAAATGATGGAGACACTTTTGCATTTGGCTTAAATGCAAAATCGTCTCCCATCTTTTTGAGCGATATAGTATATAACTACATACTTTATCCTGCTTTAAATCAGATTAATCAAAATTAGAAAAATTTCCGTAGATTTTTAGTTTGTCTTCTGAAAAAAAGTCCGTCATATTTCTTTGCGAGACAATAAGTTGTCATTTTTTCGGACTTTTCTTTGTTTTCCTTTGTTTTGGCGATGCACCGATAATCCACAACACGGATAATCGGAATCCGAATAATCGGGAGTGCAGTGTATCTTTGTCATATATAGCGGAAACCTGTTATTGACTGAAAAATTTTGCGGACTCGACCACTATTAGCAAGTTATTTTTTTTATAGCCTCCAGCAGTAACTGCTTAATAATGTTTTAATGAACCGAAGCAGGTTGGCGTAGTGGTTAAGGAATCCGACTGCTAATCGGGAGGTCCT
This sequence comes from Catajapyx aquilonaris, assembly GCA_000934665.2. Taxonomy (NCBI): domain Eukaryota; kingdom Metazoa; phylum Arthropoda; class Diplura; order Dicellurata; family Japygidae; genus Catajapyx; species Catajapyx aquilonaris. The sequence goes on from KZ538332.1 coordinate 19,801, forward strand.
GAGTTTGAGTCCCGGGGCCGGCGATCCTGACTGTGGTTTTCTGTTGTTTTCCACGGTTCCCTCAGGATAATTCCGGGGCCGCTTCCGTATAATAGGCCACAGCCGCTTCCTTCCCTATCCTCGGCCCCACCCATGTGCGTAGAAAAATTTCAGAAAAATTGATATTGGTAAAATGGTGGTATTCCATCACCTTAATGGAGCGCCGATTCTCCCAATGGGGTAAAACAAATAAACAAATAAAAATGAATAAATAATGTTTTAATGCCTATAGTCAAATAATTCGAAAGCCGATACTTTTTCCGCAAATTCGGTACGTCAACTTCACATTTGCAGATAATTTTGACGTAGGCTACTTATAAAATATTAATGGAGTATAATCCTTGAAGATGTAAATTAAGGCTGATGTGAAAATCGGGTAATTTGTGAGACGTGCAAGTAAATTGTTTGCATGGGGAAAGTACCCAAGGCAATCTTGTACATGTATTATAATTGAAAACTTGGGAGTTTCAAAATGATAATTATTAATTACTATGAATTAACAGTTGCCAGAACATTCTAAAGGAAATGCGCTGCTTGGTGTAAGTGATCAAAGACTATTACTTAATTCCAGTAAGTGCAATGACCTGTCGATTTCGGAGGTCACTAGTCTGTGATCTCTGATCTGTTATTCTTCCCCTTATTTGAAATGGATTTATGTGCATTTTATTTGCATAAATGAGAATAAGCAAATAGGTCGTAATGAATGTGAGATAACTGAAGATCCGTTATGGACCGTGTAAAGAAATTGACCCAAGTAATGGCATTACAATCCAGAGTGAGTTGCTTATGTGCCAAGGTCTGAACATTCCATATTTATGTGCTCTCCTTGCATAACATTTACTGTTCAGTTTAAACCCAAATTTTATCATTTGTAACACGTCACCATGATGGCAGCAAAAGTGACATAATAACCCACTTGAAGTTTTGTAGTAAACATTCAACCTGAATGTAGTAACATAGCTCGTATTTCACAATAACCTTTTACATAAACAACCCAGTTCAATGATAAGTGCGATTGATCTAGCTGAGTGCATCCTGTTACATATATATCACTCTTCTTATGTAGCAAGAGAGGTCAGACAATGAACTTATGAATGATGTGAGACAGAATTAAGTATATCTCAGCTACTTCTGTTTTATTTTCTTTTGACTTTTTTTTTAAAATGGGCATCAACCTTGGATGTGGTTGGCTCTAGGCCAGTTGGAAAGGCTTTTACATAATCGTGCAGTGGTTGGGTTGGAAGGCGGTAGTTTATCTTGGATTATCTTGATAATCGAAGCTTACTACAGGTGATAAGAGTGCTGGCCACTTCGAAGGTGTTTGTAGTGCTCTTTAAAAACCTTAATTGCACAGGTTGGGTTGAACATTATTGTCTGTAAAGGTGGAAGAATGTAGTGTTTGACAAGTGCTTTACTTATATACTTTACTTATTTACTTATATACTTGTATTACTAACATTTGTAGTATGGTCTGAGAATTTAGCTTGGTTTACAGGCACATGTGGGATTGTTAAAGGGACACTCCACTCAAAATGCAAGTTGGGCTCTAAAAATCGGGCAAGAAATCCTGATTCCGAGTGTATCAGCAGTTTTTCTGAGAGACGAACGGTAAGGCCAGAGCGAGCCGTCAAAGTTAGGCAATTCGAATCTGGCGCAAAACAGCAGCGCCTCCTCCGGGACTGCCCGGGACTGGGCAGAAATTTGGATATTCTTGCGCCATCTTGATCCACGCCATGGTCCGCGCCATCTTTGGTCCGTCCCACAGGTTTATCCCGCCACCTCTTGACCCGACCCGACTTTCAGCACTGTATCACTTTCGCCTAGTGCCCGGTGGCGGCGCTCACGGCGGTGGCGGACTGGGCTGGCGGGGCAGCTCATTAGCAGACGACGCAAATTCTGAGTCTTTAACGCCTCGTCCTGGCTTTTCTGTTCCGCGTAGAAAAAAACCGATTGCACCTTCGGAATCAGGATTTTTTGCCCGATTTTTAGAGCCCAACTTGCATTTTGAGTGGAGTGTCCCTTTAAATGTGCCATTTGGTTGCCATATCTGCATGGGCGTACAGTACATATTGAAGCATGTTTCAGTGCTCCTTGGCGTAACTGAATACATAAGTACACGCTGTATAAAGTTGGCGACAATTCTTTGTGTGCAGAGAAATGTAATGAAATGAACTTTCAGTGCCAGGCGTGGTACTAGAGGTTTCAGAAGGCTATTATTCTAACACATCGTGCATGTAGTAGAAATATAATTGGTAAATTTTATTGTGTGTTTATTGCCCGAGTAATCTTTAGTCTTATTACCGGTATTGTAAACTTGACATCACCTATGGAACTTGTCAACTTCAAAACTTTCACTTGGCCAACTATAATTTTATTCGTCAACCTCAAATATTTGCACTGTCTGATACCATACTGGGGGGGAGGTGTCAATTATTATCGATGGCCTTGAGCGCCTAGTTATGATTTTTTTTTAAGTGGTCAGTAAAAAAATGCCTCATTTAAAACCATCAATGGTTCCAACATTTTCGCGGCAGCCTGTGGGTTTACAATCGAGTTATTTATGTTCGTTTAATTGTAATTAAGACAGTAGCAACGCAGTTTTTAGTATTTGCGGTGGGAACAAAGGAGGAAGGAAAAGGAGGAGGAGGAGGAGTGAAGTTAAGGCAAGATGCGAATTAGTAAATTGTTAATAAATGCTGGAATTGATGGGCTCCATGGCCAAATTATTTAGCTGGGTCCAGAACTTTTCTGGAAATCGTTATCGTGCCGGAAGTAATGGCCAGACTAGGACATTGAAATCGGCGAATTTTTTTCGAACGTAAATAAGTGTTTTTGTCTTAATTCCAATTAAACGATCACAAATAACCTGACTGTAAAAGCCGACGCGAAAATATTGGAGCCATCGATGGTTTTAAATGTAATTTCTTGATTAAATACTTCTGCAAAAATTCTCAAACACTGTATGCGTCTTTGCGCATGGCCATCAAAATTTGACACTTATGTTTTCTCTCCGATAAAAAGTAGCGAATTGGAGCTAATGTAGCCATTCTTATAATTATAGGCTAGTACGTGTTACACATAATAATTGAACCATGGAATAGGAAAACAGGTCAAGTCGACTCGAAAATGACTTGGCACTTATGCGCTTGTTGCTCTGAGCCTCGCTGTACGCCAAACGGAGCATCGCAGGCGCACCAAACTCAGGTGGTAGGTGCGCCTGGCGAATCCATGACGACACAAGGTGTCACGAATCCGATACGAGTAACGAGTGGCGAATGGGAGCAGTGTCTTTGACCTCCCACCCTCTGGGCACCCCCGTAGACTTGACCTGTTTTCCGATTCCAATGCGAGTTCGAGGCCACGTTGACCCCTCTGCAGGTCATAGTGATTGTCGCACCTGAACCAAACCAAAATGGCATTTCTCTAGCGGCGAATTCGAATTTATCCCCAGTATCACGAAACCGACAGCACAGACGAGTCAAATGCGGCACTGGTTTATCTGATCCCCCTCCTGGGTTTTGATGTCGCCTGTAGTGCAGTAGATTATACTAGGTGTAGGTATGTGTACAGTGTTGGACACTAATCGAGTCATACTGCTAGCGACATTTTCCGGTGCGGCAGAAGAATGAATCTTGCTCGCACGGCTTGCACTATGGTCTTAGAATACTAAGGTCTGGAGTTCTGGACACTTCCTCTTATCACCTGCCGGGGCGTTTTGCATGAGGTGCTCACTTGAGAGCGCCATGAGACAACTTTTCTCTGCTCAATTATGTGGCGACCCTACCGGACTATGCTGAACTAAGGTAGAAGAGAAGCCGCTACATGCGGGCCCAACATGGCCGCAGGCGACCATGTTGGTTCCCCCAATGTAGCGCTTCCCTTTTGTACCTATAAAGTTCAGCGTAGTCTGGTAGGGCGTCGCCACATAATAGAGCGGCGAAAGGTCTCATGGCGCTCTCAGGTGAGCATCTCATGCAAAACGCCCCGGCAGGCGATAAGATAAGATTGTAGGGGAAGTGTCCGGGGGCTGGCTTGCACTGTCCATATCTTCGATTCATTCTTCTGCCGCATCGGAAAATGTCGCTAGCAGTATGACTCGATAAATGTCCAACACTGTACACATACCTACACCAAGTATAATCTACTGCACGTCTGCACTATAGGCGACATCAAATCCCAGGGGTGGGATCAGATAAACCAGTGCCCCATTAGACTCGTCTGGGCTATCGGTATCGTGACACCGATGATAGGTACGGATTCGCCGCAAGCAAAATACCATATTAGTTTGGTCCAGGTGCGACAATCACTCGACCTGCAGAGGGGTCAACGTGGCCTCGAACTCGCATTGAAATCGGAAAACAGGTCAAGTCTACGGGGGTGCCCAGAGGGTGGGGCGTCAAAGACACTGCTCCCATTCGTCACTCGTTACTCGTATCGGATTTGTGACACCTTATATCGTCATGGATTCGCCAGGCGCACCTACCACCCGAGTTTGGTGCGCCTGCGATGCTCCGTTTGTCGTACAGCGAGTCTCAGAGCAACAAGTGTATAAGTGCCAAGTCATTTTCGAGTCGACTTGACCTGTTTTCCGATTCCATGGTTCAATTAAGCAATGTCTCCAATGACACTTTGCATGAATATTTTGGGTTTTTAATTCGTGAAATTTCCGCGGTCAAACGCAGGGGCCAATATTTCTGGAAACAAATGGATAGTAGTAGGAGGGAAATTCGGCCCTATAAAAGTTATTTGCAATAATGGTACAATTTTATAATGAGTCTTTTTTTTTTGGCAAACTGTCAGTTTCGGCCACCTTTTGTTATAGTATTAATACATGTGAAAATGTATTAATAGCATGCTACGCACATTCTCCAAAAAGGAAGAGTTGATGCTTGTTTTTTATAAGTTCATTGCTCTTACCCTGGTCCCCTACACTTTCACCTTCAACGCAAGTGATTTGGAAGCTTAGCGGTTTCTATTTGGGGGAGTGTCGGCCCTGTAGAATGTTGGCTGCCGGCAAACTTAGTAGTGTTGGTACCTTTTTTTTCAGCTTAAAAGTTGAGTCTGATGCCTGATTCCAGGGCAATCTGGTGTGCTTTGAGTGTGCTTGAAACTCCTGTGATTGTGATTGGTTGGAGAAGTGGGTTGGATCATCAGGGTGTGATGCTGACAGAACTTGTCAGCTGCACTCTTATGCTTGGGGCTACAACAATCTAATCAGAGGGGGTGGGCTTGAATATATGAGAAACTTGGGTCAGATCTTGACACATTTTAAGAAGGGAAAGGGATATTGTGGAACCCATCGTTAATGGTACACTTCACTGCATGCATGTAAAATTTTATGGAGGGAGAAAGAATCATTACCAGTTTGGATAATTTCCCTTCTTTTAGGACAATATTGTATGTCAAAGGTTACAAATCATTTGCTTCAGTAGGCATGGAACAATGAACTATGGCCTCCACAATGGATTGTCTATGCAGTCACGTCATGAACATGAAATTTCACATCACACTCTTTGTAGTTGGGTGACATCTGACCTTCCTTTATTGTGCTCTGACACTGTGCTACTGGCTTCATATAAGGAGACCTACTTAAAAATTAGTGCCCAGGGAGATGGTGTCCTGTAATTCCAAGAAAAGGAGGCAAGTTTCCTGCTTGAATGAGATCATAGGAAACAGGTTTCTGTGACTTTTAGGCAACCTCCCTGTGGTGCCAAATTGGTAGCTGAAATAAGTCGCTATCCATGTACAAATAGAAAAATCCCCTGGTGCATAGCAAGAAAATTGCAGAAGGAAATGCTCAAGGTTTTTTAGAATATTAGATTGCTGAATGTGGAGGATTGGGAAACTGAGGGTAAAACTAATGAGCTTATTTATATGTGTAGTGATGAAAACAAGGAAGAATCCATGTGGAACTAAATGGTGCACATGAAAAAAATATCGTTAGCAATAATAAAGGATTTCTGTTACGGACATAGGAATTTCTCTTGTGGAAAGATTTTCGGTGTTTTTTTTTGTGGTGGTGGTGGTGTGCATGTGTGTGTGACCATCAAAATCCATCACAGCACAGCAATTAAGTAAAGACGGGCATTTAAGGGGGCGCAGTAGCAAAAATACGGTAAACCCAGACGGCTCTCTGTCAAAGTGTGCTCCTGGTGTGCCTACCGAATGTTCGCACAGCAATAGCAAGCAATTGTTGCCACCTCTCAAACAATCCCCGTCCTGTTGCTATGCCGCCTTCCCGCCCTACAGTTGAACCTTATCGACTCGCCTTCAGCCTCGTATATTTCCCGCAACAATCGGCACCCCCTGTCTACGACCCCAACACACTTGTTCCTGTATGCAGCATTATGGGGGATTCGGCATTGCCTCCATTTATGTGGCCTTATACAGGCTGCGGCAGCAAAAAAAGGTTCAAACGACACAGAAATTGCACCAAAAAATAGATGATCTGGCGCAGGGCACCTACAGTAGTTCGTTTTCTTTTCGTTTCGTTTTCAGCCTAGAAATGACATTTACGGCGCGTTGAAATGAACGGGAAAAGGTGTCTCCGAAAAGTCCACTTGAATAGCATGGAATAGCAAGAATCGCGAAAAAATCGGACACATTTCTGTGGCCGTATGTCCACAATTCTAATGCAATCGTATCTAGTAGGGTATCATTGTAAAGGCCGAACCTTTGCGCAGGGTACTTCGTGCTTTTTGAGATTTACGACGCGTTTCGCCACAAAACATTTAAGTTCCCTATGAAACGCGTTACCTTATATTTGCAATGGGAGGTCACAGGCCAGTTATGGGGCAAGAGTTGTTAAAACTTGTGCAGAATTACTGGACTATTTTTCCACATGATAATACGGTAGAAATACTACCTTCATATAGCCTTGTTCAAGTGCAGGGAGGTCGAATCAGTTGTAAATGTGTTAATCCAAGTAAATTGCCATTATATTTGTTGGATACTTACTGATAGCCTTGCCATTTTGATTTGATATGGATCAGCTAAGAATTGAATGTGTATGTAAAATCAATATTGTTCACTGCAGTGATAGCTTGAAACACACTATTCCAAAAAAATTACCATGATGGACATGTCTGTGCATCTGGAAGAATTTCATTGCTGTTGAGACATTCTTGTCATTGTGAGGATTATGGATATAATTGTGTGACTGCATACAGATGTGGTTGTATACTGAAAATTATGTTCCTTGTGGCCAAAGATGTAAGATGTACGTATGTAAGACCATATCATATCCACATATGGTCCAGTTTCAAATGGAAGTATATTTAAGATATTGTTACATGATCATTTCAAAAGTATTCCAAGGATCAGATGGTAGGCTTTACAGTGAAGGTATGCTTGATTTATTAGGAAATGAGGAACCTTTCGATTTTCAACGAAACTTTCAGAAACTGAAAGTTGTCATATCAGTTTCCAAAGTGTAATTACAAGGAGTATCTGGTAACATGGCCACTGGCAATAACTACACTGTAATTAATATACCAGGTGATTCTACAAACACATCTAGACCTCTAAAATAGGTTGAATATGTCATGTTCGCACCAATGTTAAAAAATTCCAAGCACATTTTGCAACAAAAGCAAGAAAAAACTGCTATATAAGTAGTTAGTGGGGAAGCCCCATTTTTTGCACTCAGAATGAAAAAAATAAGATGACTAGGCTAAGAGGAGCTACACTATAATAATGATCTTGAGTATTTCACCATAACTAGCATGCTTTTTCTAGTCACTGACGGCAAGACCAGAGAGTATGTGAACCGTGAGACTATTGCCTACAGTGCAAGGATGACCCTTGAGATTTTTATTTTTATGAGAGGATATTTCATTGTTTTAGTTTGATTACCTTCTGAGTTCTTGCATGGTGTATGTTTTCATCTTTACAATAGCTGTGTTGAGACAGAAAGAAATGTGAGGGACAAAGGACAAAGGGAAAGAGATATTTAAGCCAAATGAATTGGATGGCACTATTGGCTGCCAATTAGTGTAGATGAAAAGCTCAAGAACACTTCTCATGCATGACTTGTACGATCAGTTTATGGATATTATGAAGACAATGATGCTTGAGTTGGATTATTTTTTTGTTTAAAGGAGGCTATAGTTTAGGAGTAAGATAGGAATATGTAGGACACCAATTTTTCTTTGCAAATTAATTGTTTGCGTGCAAAAGGTGCATAACAGTGTGAATTTGAGAAGTTAAAAGCTGTAATTGCAAAATGTCGAATCAACTTATGAGGGTCAGTCAATGTATTCTCGGCCTAACATATGATGAGTTGACATAATATGTCAACTCATCCTATGTTTGGCAGCGTGTCTTTATATTATAAAGACACGCTGCCACTAAATTGTAGTTGCACTCTCTAGACCTAGTATCCACAAATTTTCAGACTCCCAGTGGAATGAAGCAATAATTTCTTCATTCCACTGCACTGGGAGTCTTGGACACTAAGATGGTGAAAGTGTGGGCTCTTCTTATGATGAAGAATACCCACACCTCACAATTCGCACTGCCACTGTCACTGGCAAAACAAGTCTCACGCAGAATCTTTCATCTTTGGGAACAGTGGGTAGTCCATGGTAGTGAGAAGAAGTCACAATATTGTCAGCAGCACCTAGTGCGACGAGTGAGGTCTCCATCGTTAGAAGAGCCCACACTCTCACCATCTTAAGTGTCCAGTATTCCCAGTGGAATGAAGCAATCGCAATGAAACTTTGCGGGTGCTGGTCTAGAGAGTGCCACACTACAATTTAGTGGCAGCATGTCTTTGTCAACTCTTTCTATGTCAGGCAGAGAATACATAGGCTGACTCTCACAGATATAGGAGACCAAATATTGTATTTGTAGTTTGCAGTTCTGTTCCAGATTGGTATTGTCACAACCTATGATAATGCTTAGTGGAGGTGATCCCTAATAATGCCAGATAGAAAGGTGAAAGCAATTTTTCCAATTTGCACTTTTAATAGTGAAATTCCAAATTAAAAACTGTGAATTGACAGTGTTTCATAGGAGCTAGGAACATCCCATAAGTTTTGTTTTAACTATGGCAATGGCATGTGGTTCCCAATTTCTTAAGTTTCATATACAGTAGAACCCCGATTATCCGTCACCCACAGGCATGGTCGGATAACAGAAAACGTCGGATAATCCTAGGAGCAAAGGAAACTTGAATGAAACGCAACAAAAAAACATGAAAGAATGAAATGATGTAAAATATTACGGCTTTCTAAAAAAAAATGAAGTATTTATCTTTTGCATACACACACACACACACTACTGTTTAAAATTTAACGAAGGCAATACAAAACAAATGCTTAGTAGGCCTGCATTACATTATTTGATGAGAAAATATAGATTTACTAGAAAAATCCTCGCTACGCTCACATTTTTCTATGGCGCAGGTGTATAAAACCACTTGTATTGCTGCAGCGGGACAGTCGGATAATCTGGGTTCTACTGTACTGCACAATTGGCTGAAGCTAACATTTATTAATATTGATGATGGCACAACACTCGAGTTGCACCTTTCCAGTGGGAATTACCATATGAAGGTGCACATTAATTTTGTTGCTTCAAGTTAGGGAACACTATTTGACTCAAAAATTACGATTTTACTTACTCGTACCATTGTCGTGAATATTAAGGGGGCGCAGTAGCAAAAATACGGTAAACCAGATGGCTCTGCAGCTATAGCTGTCTAAGCTAGTCTGCCGATTGTTTGTGCAACAATAGATTTGTTGCCCCCTCGCAAACAATCCCCCGTCCTGTTGCCATGCCGCCTTCCCCCACTTCCCGCCCTACATTTGAACCTTAGACGCGCATCTAGTTTCGTATCTCTCCTGCGACAATTAGCGCCCCTGGCGACGACCCAAAAAACTTGTGTATGCATGCAGCATTATAGGACGATTCGACATCGCAATCGACACAAATATTGAACACACAAAAAAGTAAATTATCTGGCGCAGGGCACCTAGATCGTCTTTTTCCCCCATTTTCGGCCTAGAAATGACCTTGACGGCGAGTTGAAGTGAGCGGAAAACGACGTTTCCGAAAAGTCCACTTGAATAACAGCGGAAAAAATAGCTTGGAAATCGTACGCATTTCTGCGACCGCATGTCCACAATTTTAATGTGCGCAGTCTTGTCGAGTCTGGTATCATTGTCAAGGCCAAACCTTTGCGCAGGGCACCTACTAGTTCTTGTTTTTCGAGATTAACGACGCGTTTCGCGACAAAAAATTAAGCTCCCGACGAAATGCATTCGACCGTATTTTTGCTGCTGTGGATGAATTCTGGAAGGTTTACTGATGCCTCAGTGGCAATATTAAATAGGAAAAAAATAGGAAATTCACAACTTTCAAACTCAGATTTTCACAATTCAAATGTTCATTCAACCTATTTTTTAAAATTAATAAGAATAATTGGCTACCCTATAAAAACCCTGGTTTTTTTAGGGATTAAAAAAATCCTCATCTACTGCATATTAATCACTGTGCTTCTGATGCACTGCGATTGTTGGAGGAAACCCATCAAAAATCTTTCCACATTCCAATAATTGTAATGTAAGTAAATGAGAGAGGTTCCAAATTTTGCAAAAATTTTCCACAGACAGTAGGCCTACTGTAATATTGCTGTTTTTAATGCTGGATTTGAAACTTTATTCACATTTAATGGGAGGATCCAGGTTGATACTGCCTTACCTCAAGTCAATATATATTGTTTAATACAGAATAATGTGCATGATAAACTGGGAGCTGAAATGCAGGTAAATATTTTATTAAATAATGCTATTTAAAGACCACTCATCTATACTATAGAGGGTAATTCCTATGCTTCTGGCTCTCTGAGCCAGCTTCTCTTTTGTTTCTCCCCAATATTGAAACATGGAAGGCAGGATTTGCAGCCAGTTTGTACTTCCATTCACTGAGCAGTGAAAAGGTGTAAGACACACTTAATAATGCATCAGTTTGCATATTCTTCCACAAATTAAAGGCAGAAAGTAAGATTTGACTATTAATGAATTGTATTTTTTATTTACAGGCTGAAATCCAGAATCTGAAGTGAGCCAAGAATGGCAGAAGCCCACTCAGCTGTTGCCTTCTCATTTGCCATCACTCATGAAGGGGTCAATGTTAACTTTGACCTTGAGGTTTTACATCTAGTATGGGAGTCAGGGGTTAGGTCCTGGAAAAAGAGACTTGCGCGCTTTAAGGTAAGGATGGTGAAGCAACACCTGCAAATATTGCCAGTTATATGGCATAATGTTAATGGCTTAATTGACTGTCCATTTGGTAGGAAGGGAGTTACAATCTCCTCTGTTGAATACTTGTTCCTCGGTTGGAACTGTTAAGAAATGCACACATCTTGCAATTAATTTCTTCCTCTTCAAGGTATTTTTTTCCTTTCTTGAACAATGTGATTTTCAAGTGTCTATATCAGGATTACCCCTCCTGTGGGGTAAATATGAATACTTTTATTTTATTTTTAAAATAAACATTTGAATTGCATAAAAATGTTTCGTCAACATATTTGTGTAAGTCATTTCATGTTACGCAATATGGCTTTTCCTTAGCACACTTGCAAATCATGTGTTCAGGAAAGCCGAGTTAACCGGCAAACCTTAATACAGTCTTAAGGTGCTTTCATTTAATATGCTACATGCCTAGGTTATCAGTTTTATTTCTTGCTTAAAGTAGGTAATAACATTTCCATATGACTGATACATTGTTTATTTAGCCTTTATAGTATATAAACTCTAATTTTGCTCCACGTTGTACCTTTCATACTAGGTGAACTAAAATACTTGCCCCACTGCTACGGCTGTTTGTTGGCACTAAGCTGCTTGTTTTAAGCAGTTACATTTGTAGTTTTAATGGTTATCAAAGGTATTAGAATTGATGATAATATTAGGTTCCATGTTTAAAGCCTGCAAGCCATGTCCAAAGTGGGCTTTGTCATTGATTTGAGATGTGAATTGTACCAATGGGTTATTCCTAATGGGAAATACTTTGCAGTTCAGAGCTCAAATGCATAATTCAGTTTGGCCTAATATTAGCAGCTAATACTTTTGATAATCATTAACCCTTAACTACGTAGGTGGAGCCTGAGAGGCTCCAAGCACTATTTAAACGCATGTAACTTTTTCATTGAATTTTATTTTCCCCTGTCCTTCCGTGACTTTGTCAGAAAAACCTTCCTAAGCATGAAAAGGAAAGAAAAAATTTTTTAGTCCCTATTATTTGGTTTAAAAAAATTCGTAACGAGGAACAGGTCCCTCCTGGAACCGCTCAGGCTCTATATCTCGTAGGTGAAGCCTGAGCGGCTCAAGCATGATGTAACCTTTTAATTAAAAAATTTTCCCTGTCGGAATATGCTGACTCAGCGTGTGATTTTTACGTTTTCGGAAGCCTAATGATCTGAACTGCACTTTCTGCATGCGAAAAGTCCAATATAACAATTTAGTTGATAAGCAGAAATTTAAATATACCGTTGGAGCCTCTCAGGCTCCACCTACGTAGTTAAAGGTGTTTCACCCACCTATGTAGTTAAGGGTTAAAAGTATACAAAAGTGGATTGGGAGACCACATTCATTGCATGGCCCCACAGATCACCAGATCTAACTCCTCCTGACTTTTTCTTGGGGTGGTGATGTTACAGACCAGGTGTATGATACAAGGTGTGTAATCTGGAAGACTTGCATGAGAAAATTTGTGCTCCAATCATCAATGAATGACATTGATTGAGGTAGACTACTGATTGTACATTTGCTGCACCATCACTGGAACTCATGTTGATTAGTATTAGACATGCAAATAAACCTTCAGACCTGCTCTTTACGCTGGTGCACACCTTCTGTCATTATAGAGCTAGTACCTTGAATGTTACAAATTTTCTTTTATTATATGTCTTAAGTGGAAGACCCTGTATTTAGGCTCACCTCCTATAGTGGGATTTGACAATGACTATTTGTACAGTGTTGGTCATATATCGAGGCAACCGCCAGCGACATTTTTCAAAGCGACAGAAGAAGGAATCGAAGATAAGCATATTTACAAGCCGGGCGAGCAAGATTCCTGCTTCTGCCGCTTCGGAAAATGTCGCTGGCGGTTGCCTCGATATATGACCAACAATGTACATTACATGTGCTTATTTACCAAGGAAAACACATGCTAGTTGGCTACTTGTCAATAATACATGTTATTAAATCAGTTGATGTTGTTTCAGAATGGCGTCAAAAGTGGTGTGTATCCTGCCCCTCTGCACAGCCTGGGTATAGTCATCAGTATTTTTGCAGCATTGTACTTCTCAGGATTTGACATCACTTTTGGCCTTGTAGATTTAATAGTGCACTTCTTTCCAAGGTTGGTACTTGCATTTTCATTTTTTTTAGCAGGAACATATTAGATCATATTAATGCTCTCTCTCTCTCTCATTATTTCATATATTGTAGGCTCACATTTATATGGCTTTTAGTAAGCTGCGCCTTATCTGCCTTCATATTATGGATCACATGCATATTAATGATCAGGTACACCCTGAAAATTCTACTCATGTACAAAGGTACTGTTGCAAGTGCACTTCTGAAGACTTTTGTAACCTGCGCTTGATTTTTTCTCCTGTTGTGACCCTGTCAGGTTGGATGTATGAAGAGAGAGGAAAAGGACGTAAAATATCAAGTGCAACACGTCTATGGTTCCTGTTTGTGAAGGCCTTCTCTGGATGGAGCATCCCAATGCTGTACAGCTTTCAGGGATCTCTCCCCAGACTACCCTTGCCTTCACTGGATGACACAATGACTAGGGTAAAAATTGTTACTTTTGAAAGAGGCAGATTTTCTCCCTTGAGTGCATTCTGGTATTTACACACGAGCAGTGGCGTAGCGAGGGTTAGGAGCCAAAAATTGCCGCCCCCTTCAACTTGCCGCCCAGGGCGGCTCGCCTCCACCTCGCTACGCCACTGCGCACAAGTCACCCAAGTCGCATGCAATCCAGGGGAAAGAATGATACAGTAATTGGTACTTTTCCGTTTGCTGATACCCACTATGGGCATTTTCTGGAACAGGCCTACCCTTTGTTATTCTGTGGAGATGCAGTAAACAGTGTCAACAATAGGGCACTCGCTTTGGTTAGTAATATAATATATTTTTTCTGTTCCTACAGTACCTGAGAAGCGTTTGTCCTCTACTTGATGAGCAGCAATACTCAAGGATGGAGTCACTAGCCAATGAATTCCGAAATGGCATTGGGAAGAAGTTGCAACGCTATCTGCATCTCAAGTCATGGTGAGGCATGTCAAATATTAATCTAAGTGTTCAGTTGTATGTAAAGCCTAATTCCTTATGAACCACTGGCTGTTGAAATTGTGACCAGAATTAACTTGCTATCCAAGCTGGATTTTTCGCCATGAGATGTGTGACATTGTTTAGCATAATCTCAATTTCTGATCATGATAGGTGCTATTACGTTAAGGACAATTCACACTCAAGACATGTTCAGTGATGTGTGCCCAACATGCCTAATAGGAAGAGAGCCAGAGTCATGCATGAATTATTATCAGGATCATACCTTGAGTGCATTTGGCCCTCTAGTGTTAATTAATGTTAATATTTGGATAATCCATGAGTAACAATAATTGGTCTCAGGATCAGTTATTATTATTATTATTATTTTATTTTTATTATTATTTATTTTTACGTTACACCGTGATAAGGCGGAGCCTTTTTAGGGGGGTGGCACACCACCATCAGTTTTCTAGTCACTCTGAACTATTTTTTATTTGCTCACCGGTGCAAGGAGACAGGGACATGGGTAAGGATAGGGATTTTTGAGGAGGGAACATAGGATGCAAGTGCAAGGTCGGTAAAGGGTCTTGTGCTGTTCCCCAGGAGGTTAGGTTGCCAGACACCTCCAAGGTGCAGGTCAGAGACCCTCCTGACGCAGGTGAAAAGAATGTTCCCTAGGCGGGGATCGAACCTGGGGCCTTTCACTCAGCAAGCCGAGACGTTACCATCTCGGCCATCTACACCTCCCCCAGGATCAGTTATATTACAGAGTGGGCTATGGGAAAACATCGATGTGATGTGCTGTTGATTATGCCCATAACCAATGTCCTTGATTTTGTCAGGTCCTCCTAACATTGTCAAGTTGAGAGTCGCAGGATGTTTGACACTGTTCATATACAGGCATGGCCATCCAAGCCATCCAGTTGTTCAAAATGTCAGTGGTATCTGCCCAACTCGTAGTTTTAGCACTGTGAATTAAGATTGTGTTAATTTTGGTACATGGAGTATTATAAATTACCTGTACTAGTAAAACAATAATTAATAATTTATTTCTTCCAAAGGTGGTCGTCCAATTACGTGTCAGATTGGTGGGAGGAGTATGTATACCTGAGGGGAAGAACCCCACTGATGGTGAACTCGAACTTTTATGGTATGGATGCAGTTTTCATCCACCCAACCACAATTCAGACAGCTAGAGCTGCCAACATCATACATGGAGCACTACTTTTCCGAAGAGCAATTGATCGACAGGAATTGGAACCGGTAGGGATCAAATAGAGCGTAAAGTTATTGTGCCCATGTAAATGTTCCCACTTGTGCTGCTTTATTATAGCACAAATGTGATAAATGCTGACACAGCAATGACAAATATTGCATTAGAGTAACCTTAGTTAAATATATGGTTTTTGTGTGGCTTCTTTACTTTTTTTGAGAGAGAAATAATCACATTCATGTAACCATAAAAAGTTGCCATAAATGGGCCCAATTATTTACCCCTGGCAACAAACCCCCCCTAAAAAAAGGCTTGAACTTAACCTTATTTTGATATGGCATGCCATTTCACACTTCACACCAAAAAATTAAATTGATGAGTCTTTTTTTTTTTGCTTTAAACTTTTTTTGAGTTGTCATAATGTTAGTTTGAACATTTCCAGATCCGTATCCAGGGCTTGGTACCCCTGTGTTCTTGGCAGTATGAGCGTGTTTTCAACACAGCCAGAGTGCCTGGAGAGGAGACCGACACAATAGTGCACTACATGGACAGCCAGCACATAGTTGTCTATCACAAGGGCAGGTACTACAAAGTCATCATCCACTACAAGGGACGCCTTCTGAAGCCATGTGAGATAGAGCTGTGAGTCAACATAATGTTTGAACACAACAATGGGGGCTGAAGATTCACAAGAGGGATTGAATTGGTAGTGTAATGGGCTGATTCCAATTTTACTTTTATTAAAATGCAGTCAGCTGCAGATGATCGTGAATGATGACAGTGATTCAGAGAAAGGAGAAGAGAAGTTAGCAACCTTAACTGCAGACAACAGAACCACCTGGGCAAGAACCCGGACGAAGTACTTCCGCAAGGGTGTCAACCGTGTAGCTCTCGATGCAATTGAAAAGTCTGCTTTTGTCGTAGCACTGGATGAAGTGGAATATGTGTATGATGCTGTAAGTGGAAGTTCTCATTTTTTATTGAAACTTACAGGGATATTGAACAGAGGCAATGTACAGCATAAGTAATGGATCCTTGCCAGGATTGTGCTCTGGGTGTCAATGATTGTTAGGGGAAGTTGTTTCAAAGAATATTAGCTGAAAAAGTGAAACTGTTTGTCAGTATAATTATGTTCCCTAAGTTGTGAAAATACAAAACACATGAATTTGCAATTTTTTGTGCTTGAATTAGCCACAGACAGTGCTAGGAACCTCCCATAATTTTAATTTTAATTTTTATGGAAATGGTACACTATACCCAATTTTTTAAACTCCATTGTTCAATGAATCATAACTCAAATGGAATGAGCATCTGCTTAAATTCATTTTCCCCATTGTAATTCACTGAAGTATTGCAACTTACAAGGGAACATCGGGACGTGATAATAACAGATTTGGCCAAAAATCTATCAGTGGGTAAATCACATGGGTACTTTTCACTGGTGAGTGTAAAAAGACCCACTTCTCAGCTATTTTCAAGATATGAGTGACGACAGGTCCAGAGTGCTCAAGAGCACATTCTCACAGTAGCACAAACCGCATGAGATAACGGACAACGGGTTTCGGATTCGGATTTAGCGTGGCCAAAATAGGTGTCATGATCAACTTCCGGTTTTTCCCTGTTTACTCTATCCACGCAAGTCTGCTGAACAGACGGGTTACCATACAATAGTTTAGATATTAGTTTCTTTTGATTCGTGACCAAGTGTCTCTGAGATCTGCCTAAATTTTATCTGGCGCTATGGCACAGGAGCAGTGGAATTAATTCTTGAAGTTTCACCTGATTGCGATGCTCAAGCTTGGCTGCCATGATGTTATCGCTCAGGCCAATACTGGAATTGATACACTGCCTAGGTTACGATATCCATCATGCAGCTTGGCCTCGCGTGATATATTGATACTTACATCTGTGACCAATGTGATGTACCGTGCCATTCAAATCCAACAATAATGACATAGAATGTTGTCAGCCTCATTTCCGCTCCCAAAATTAATGAGAAAAAGCCTACTCGAATCGCGCTTCCGTGATTTGGCAATCTTGTTTTATATTACCGTATGTGTTTTTCTTGGCAAGGATGGGTCCCCTTACGGCCTACGTTAAACACTGACAACAAAAAATCTGAAGGCGTGTACCTTCCCCTGCATATTTTTATTTTATTTTTTATTTTATTTACCTTGTTCTGCCCCTATTTGGGGCTATGAGGGGAAACTCCACTTTTCATTTCTTTACAACATCTGAATAATAGTAGTAATAATAATAATAACAAAACCAAGCACATCTTCTTAGCCTTAACCTAAATCACATAACCGTATATACCCTACAAAAAATCTATAGAAAAAACCATTTCTCTGTTCAGATGGGTAAAAAACCAGTGTGTTCTGTCTGGGGCCTTCCCCTGCATATGAAAAACTGCATAAAGTGGTAATCTGGAATATTAAAAATTACATTGCGGGTTGCATGATGCTCAATAATGTAAAACGTCATGTTTGTGTGTATTAACAGTTAATTGTGACTAAAATTTTCACAATATGGGCACTAACGATACTCCCTCACATACTTTTATGACTATAAAAGCTGGAGACAATTTTACATTTGCATTCAATGCAAAATTGTCTTGACTAGAAAAAGGGGGCGGGGAAGGGGACAAAAAAAAGAGCAGGCGGGACCGGGGGTTTACAAGGCGGGTGCTCTAGTCTAAACAGTATTGAGTAGGCCCGATCTGTCGTCACTCACATCTCGAAATCAGCTATGGGTCTTTTTACGCTTACCACTGAATTCTACGCATGTGATTTACCCACAGAGCGATTTTTGGCCAAATCTGTTATGTCGCGATGTTCCCTTGTTAGTGCAATAGGCATTGATTTAATTAAGTGTTAGTTTTAGTGAATTCTATGACTTAAAAATTAGTCATCCTATATCAGTTCCATAAAAAATAAACATTCTGGGGGGTTCCTAGCACTTTTCTGGGGCCATTTCAAGAGCCAAAAAATTTCCAAATTCAGGAGTTTCAAGCTCATGTTTTCACAGCTCAGGGAACAGATATTGATAAATTGAGTTTCACTTTTCATCTAATATTTTAAGGAACAACTTCCCCTAAAATTATCAAGACACAGAGCAAGTCAATCCTGGGAGGGAGCCTTTCTGATTTTTGTCATTTGACTCCCATTAAATAGCATTGTGGCAACTAAATGCACAGATTAGTACTAGAAAGACTGATGTAAATAATCCAGTGATTGGGGGGGGGGGGGGTCTGAAATTTATGCCACATAGCTGAAAGTGAATTTAAAAGTTACTAATTATAGTAATATATGATCCTTTCAGAAAGATGCAAGCAAGCTCAACTTTTATGGCAGGATGATGCTACATGGGAAAGGTTATGATCGGTGGTTTGACAAGTCCTTCACAGTTGTTGTGGGATGCAACGGGAAGGTAAGTTTACGTATTTCATCCTGCTTTCCGGCTGCAATTGATGTAAAGAATTGCATGCTTGCTTATTTGGCTTTAATTGGAGACTGTTAAGCCAGATTGAAAACATAAAACTGTTGAAAGGAAAATTCGAAATAATTTTGACTACTGGAATCATTCCAAAATATATGAAGCCGTTTTTGAAAGTCCGTGGTCATGCCTATTCGTAACATCAAATCATTCATGAAAATGAGGGATGATGGGTGGGGTAAGAGGCACTGTGGTGAGCAAACAAAAATTTAATACACTTGGACATCTTAAGCCTCCTATGTGATGATGTTTATAAATTATGCCTTTATTGTTGATGTAATTATTCGCACAATTTTTCTCAACTGGAAAGAATCTCAGAGTGAGAGGTCAAAGTCAGCTAGATAATCATCTTCTGCAAACTACAATGGCACCACTATGTGGGAAGTGGCAAAAAATAGATAATAGATAGGCTGGGTTTCATCTGGCAACCCTCAATGGATGGGGAGAATATGCACATTCAAACCCATTCTCTCTGCACTATAAACAGAAGGTCATAACTTTGCCACTGAGGTGTCACTGCTGGCTGTTCCTTCACCTGATGAACCCATTCTTGCAGGCGATGTATTCCTTCTACCTTTGACCTCTCACTCTGGGGTTATGTTTCTATTTTGAGGAAAATTTATTGCACTCTTGGAATTAAGATTTTTGCCAAATTGTTGGAGCCCAACTTGTCAAAGGTGCACTGGGTTTCTGCAAGTGTATAGAGAGAGTTTGGCCAACAAGACATTTGGGAGACCCTGTGTTATTGCCTCATAATGTTGGAACTAGAATTTGTTTCACTACAACTACCATATTTTTAAAGCTGGTAGTAGTTGCAATATTGGAGTATAGCATGCAGGAAACAACAATACAAATTGCCAGGGTTTAGAGATGAAAAAACAGGGCATCCAAAAGGCTAGCTGGCACACCTCAATACATGAGTCATATATTATTTCAGATACTTGATCTTTTGCATGTCCTGTGAATGGCTGTGGCTGTGGAAATGGTACGGACACTACGGGGTAAGCTGACCATTGACAAGTGTCCGTACCATTTCCCCACTGATAGTATCTCACTTTCCATTTGAGAAGTGCAAGTAACTTGTACTGATGAGAGTTGTTTCTTTTCAGATTGGTTTCAATGCAGAACATTCGTGGTAAGTTCATATACTGCGTATTATGGTACCTTCTTCTAATCAATAAATGGAAAGAATTATGCTACTGCTTTGCCAAGACCATACTGATTAAAAACTGGGTTTATGCAGAGGTCATGGTCAGTACCATAATTACACTTTGAGTATCTAAATATGCAGAAATACTTTTGGAGGATGGGTGAGATGTGGATACAGTGAAACCTGTCTATGACGGACCTGGAGTATAGCGGAAACTTGTCCATTGTGGAATTATTTCTGGGAACTGGCATAGGACATGCACTGAATTTTTTTACGGTTATAGCAGAAAACTGTTCATTATGGATTTTTTTTTGGGGGGGGGGGGNGGGTGTCTCGTGCTATTCTTCTATACACAGGTTTCACTATTACGCTTGTCAAATGCTGTTATTGGGAAATGTTGACAGATGGCATGCTAATCACAAGTTAGACTTGGGATAGAAGGAGAAAATACATTTGCAGTAACTACCACCTTAATGGTTGCAACACATTAACAATGTACTTACCATATAACAGCAATCAGTGGGCACTACATGACTGATGGGATTTTACATTATGTTCCTTAGTGGAAGGTCTGTGACAGTTTTCTGACCAAATGGGAGAAGCCTAATGCAAATGTGAATGTTGCTACTCGTTGGTTCCAGGTTTGTCTTGTGATCGGCATGCAAATTGTCAGCGTTACACAGGATGAATCAGATCTTCAAGTCAAACTTCTGCCAGGCTACTCATTGGCCCAAAACAATCGCATGTATGAGTGAGAAATGTAGAAAACCCAGCCTTTCACGATGTAGATTACAATGGCCTGAACACACATGACCTGGGATATGCTAAGTGGCGTAGCTGTGCATACATTCCAGGTTAAGGTGTGTGTCTGTGTTTAAGGGGCTCCCAAAAGGCCATCATTGTTAATGTTATTAACAATTTAGTTATTTAAAAACATTTCTCCTATATTTTTATATGTAGATTGAGCCAGTGAGTATCCTGCCTGGAGTTCTGACTCACCCTGTGCAACAGTTTTTGCCTGAGCTACAGTAATGGCAAACATCCTCCATGAGAAAATATTTGCTACTCCTATTCATGGAAAGCTATGCAGGATAAACCCCCATTGTCATAATTTAACATACCCATCTCCCACTAAATAACATTGAGATTGAACTATCACATCACAAAAGAAACTTGAACTGTTAATTTGGCTGGTTGGATATTTTATCTTGCTGAATGTACAAAAGGGAGATGTCATTATTTGAGGGGTGTGGTGGAAAAAGGTGATAACCCACAAAAGTGTTAATTTTTCAGGAGAGCGAATTTAAATTTGCACTCTCTTCACAAATCATAGGGAATGCTGGTTTTGATCTAGTCCGTGTTGCCGTCTGGTGCATGATACATGAATTTGGAGTATACCAAACTGTTTGTCATATCTTTTACATAGTTGCTAGGTGTTTAGGTCAAAAATGACACAAATGAGGGTTATCACCTTTTCCCACCACACTCCTCATTTTAGTTCTGCAATATAAGTAGTCAGCCATTATCTGTGACTGCAACTGTGAAGTTCCTAGGGTTGCATTATGTTGAATTGTTGCATAGCCTATTGTCTTATTGCCTGCCTGTTTCCATCCATGTAATATTACTTTTTTCCAGTTGGTTATTTGATCCAGACTGATTTGAGCCCTGCAATATGAACCCTTCAGTGTGATCTTCAACAACCCTTATGCTTACTGTGCAATAGCCATTTGAAGCACTTCCTAATGTAGGCTTGTAACTTGTTGGTTTTTTAAATAGCAGCAGTTAAAAATAAAATAACAAACTCAGATAATTTTATCTACCAAATAAAAGGAGTTAGGAAGTTCAAAGTGGCTTAACAGAAGATAGGGAGGCTGTAGGAGGTCTACTTTGCTGTTGGCATTAATATTTTTGAGACTGGAGGTAATTTGAAGCGATTTCAAAATTGCAAAGTTTCAGCCTTTAAATCACAGCTTGTACACTACTGGAAAAGCCTTCCTTGAATCCCAGCAAGCAGTGCACATGCGGACGCGGGTGGAAGTGTGCACGAACACAACTCCTACCCGCTTTCATGGCTGATTGGTGCTGCTTGCAGGGGTACAAGCAGTCTTTTCCATCTCTGGACTGCTTATTGTGCAAGTATGGCTTTCACTTTTTCTAGTTGAGATTACTATTTTCATTTTAAAACTTAGGCTACAAACAGCAAACTAGGTGTCTGTCTGATTCCATATCTCTAAACAAGAACAAGAGCAGATGTTTTACTAGGGTGGTAAGCATCAGTATAAGGAGATTATTTGCTCATCTTGGAGAGTTTGAGTCTGGTATTATCAATTTCAAGTTGTTCTGTATTTATCCACACTTATTTTCACAGGGCGGATGCGGCTTTAATGTCTCACCTGTGGGAGTATGCACTCTCAGAAGACCTAGATTTGGGGTAGGCAGGACAGAATTTTGGGGATATGTATCCCAATTAGCTGAAAGGTCTGCAAGATGAAGTTGATAAGTTTGTGAGGTAATGTCAGTTGCACATTGATCAAGTAAATTGAGATGCACGGTATTGTATAGATTTCTTCCTTGGATACTTGAATTGAACAGTAAGGACATTAAATTTTGTCTTATCAACTTCTTTGCGACCTTTGGGTTCCTTCTTAATGTACCATTGTCCTCTCCAATCCATACCACTTAATCCCATACCTGTTTTATAAGATATTGGCCAAATTGCAACATCTAATTTACAGGCTTTGATACAGCATGTTGCACTTGTTACAGGCTGTTCTAAATTGCATATTGCCTCAAAAATGATGACAAAATCTTTGAAACTCTGGAAAACTAGTCAATGGACACCTTGCAGGATCAGTGTTTCTGCATACTACAGTAATTTTTAGTAGCGTTAATTCCTCAGGTGGAAAAGGGAAGTGCCGTTTTTTCTCCCGCTGATTCCAATGTCATGAATATATGCATTTGCTAATCATGGCTTAGATTTCTCGGATGCGCGGGTGGAAAAGTGCAGAAGTCAAAACAATGCTCTTTCTTCCCCGAATCCGAGTCTTATCAATGAGGTGGATTATTTATAGAGGTGAATGCTTGGATTCGGGGGGGAAAAGTGCATAAGTCCAAAAAAAAATTTTTAAAACTTATGCACTTTTCCCCACACATCCCAGATTTTCGCATCCATCCCTGCTGAGCCAGGGGGATAGGTGTAGGGCATTAATGTGACCTTTGCCCTTGCCAGTTTTGGAGATAGGGTGTTTTTCTTTGGGATGACAAGAAGCCTTCAGTCATATTTCTTTTTGTGGACATAGTAGTAGATACCCAATTCCCATGAGCCAGGTATTGTTCACTAAGGGCTGGTTGCACTAGCGTGGAATTCATTAAGAAGCTGTACGCAATTTATTCAACGATCTGGCATAATCGCAAATATGCCCGTGGACTTTATTGCTTTTTTAAAAAAATTCTTAGAGGCTGTATACAGTAAGAATGGGATCTTTATGATTAATTATCTAGTTTAGCTGACCCCAAAACTGATGTTTGATACAGATGGTTCTGTGCACCTGCTTGTACAGTGTGATATGCTTTCAAATGGAGTATTACCGTAAATAAGTGTAAGTGTACACACACACAAATATTATTAAGTCAATTTTAGTGAACACATCTAACTCAAAAAGTATAACACTTCTCGAAAATAATAGAGCTTATTGAAAGTTCCTAGTGCCTTCTGCAGCAACTTTTAAGTTGTAAAATGTATCAAGTTTCATGTGCAGGCATTTGCAATAGCAGAATCTCTTAGGGGGAAAAAACTTTCGCCTGCCACTCATTTGGGACAGTGCCAATAAAAATTATTGTGCTACATGGCAAAATTGATCTTGGAAGGTGTCCTTTGAAAAATGTTTTTTTAAATAGTTTCAAGAGAAAACTCGTCACAATTTAGTTCTTTAAATTGCTACAAATCATTAGCAGTTAATTATTAATAATAATTATAACCCAAATTGAGGCACTCTTGAATAGCTTTTACCTGCATCACAGCTGTAAGTGTGATGAGGATAAGCAGGTGTGTGATTGCATTGAATGGTCTCACTTTTATCTTCAGCTTCTTACATTTTAAAATTATTATTATTCATTAGCAAATAAATTCTCATGTGTATTTTGTGAAGTGATATTCCAGGAAGCATCTTTTTGTTATTTTTGTGTAAAGTATTTATTTAGCATTGTACTTTCTGTATGTATGTTAAAATTGTCAGTCTGCTTTTATGTTGATTTGTATGTCTTTGTTATCTGACAATAGAGTAGCTACCCTGGAGAAAAGTTAGTGTGATGTTACATATGGTACTGATTGGAAGTTTTTTCTAGACCTTATAACTGATCATGGACACATTTTTTGTCTAGTATTAATTTTGCTAGGAAACAGCTTACATATTAAGACCATGATTGTCATATCACTGAATGAATGCACTGTCCAAATGGCCTTGTAAAACAATAACCAAAAAAAATGCTAAGAAAGGTGTTGGGTACTATCTCCCAAGTATTCCCCCTTCTGTTATTTTCTCTATTGCAGCTCTTATTATTTTAGTCATGGTGGCAGCTTGCGATAATATAATTTAAACCAGTAAAAATCAGCGGCATATTTAAACATTTCCTTTCGCATGCAGCAGGTCTTCAGAAACACAATAATCATGGGTAGGATGGTTTTGGATGATTTTCTTCATTACTTTTCTCATCCCCATGGTGGAATTGCAAGTATTATCATTTATTTCCATCCCTGGTGTCTGATTTCTTCTGTTCTGTGGCCAACAGGGCCGATGCCCCCATCATGGGTCATCTTTGGGAGTTTTGTTTGGCTGAAGATCTCCTTAATGGGTAATCTGAGCCTTTTGAACAAGCCGTGTTTTATTTGTTATGATTTTTTCCCCCCCTTCTTGCCACTGCTTCTTGGATTTAAATTTTGTTGCTATCTTCTGATTTCCTATGTCTCTCTTCTATTTCTTTTGTTTTTTTGTGCATGTTTTGTGACTTGTAACCCTTCTTCAGGTGGAGTTAGCCCATTTCATATAGCTTTTTCCTTATTTGAAAGTTATTGCCACAAGTGTTGTGTAGTTGAGTTAGAGTAGGCCTACTTGCAAATTTGAAGTAAATTGTTCAGGCTACTGAATCTGTATCTTGCTATTAGAATGTGCTCTGGTTTTGTGTGTAAATACAGGGTGTTCCAAGTATGTGGGTCATTTTTAGTTGCCAGATTATGAAACAGTTCAGTTTTAAATTTTTGGTAGGATATGTTGCCAAGTTGTAGGAGAAGTCCTGCATGCTAACATTGGAAGGTCAGGGTCAGTAATGTTGACGATTTTTTTAAACCCGGTGGGGGGGGGGGGGGGGGGGGGTGNAACAATTCCCACTCAAAATTTTGGTGGTCAGAGGAAAAATCCTGGCAGGGATCCTTTGTTTGGCTTATTTTTGCCACCTTTTGGAGTTCAAAATGTGCCTTTTTGCATAATGAG
This sequence comes from Catajapyx aquilonaris, assembly GCA_000934665.2. Taxonomy (NCBI): domain Eukaryota; kingdom Metazoa; phylum Arthropoda; class Diplura; order Dicellurata; family Japygidae; genus Catajapyx; species Catajapyx aquilonaris. The sequence continues at coordinate 45,469 of KZ538332.1, forward strand.
AGTGATGAAACGGCCAGAGAGGAGCACCTCTTTACTGTTTACGGTTTACTTTTCAACGAGTAAATTATATATGGCCACTTGATATGGAGTGGAGAAACTGAACCTCCTGGGCATGAAGGGGGTTAATAGGCCATTTGCTCAGATGGAAAATTACTTGTCAGAAAATATGGAAAATTGGAACACTGCTGATACTGTTCAATGCTGAGCTTATGCTGCTGTTCTACAGGGTGATTCTCTCGAATGGAAACCCAAACATTTCTCAATAACTTTTTAACTATGGTATGGTTCCCGATGAAAATTGACATGTACTTACCTTGTATCATGCCAAACAAGGTCTGACTTAAAAATATACCAAAAGTGGTCCCCTCCTGCATCCAAGAATTTTTAAATCCTAGTCTGCATATTACCGAAGACTCCTGCAGGTTGAAGGTGGTGATCCCATCCATTCCCACCCACCCGCCTGCTTGGCGAGAGGGCATCTCGAGGCAACGGGCCCATTGCCTTGAGATGCCTCCCGCCAAGTAGGCCGGCCAGCAGGGATGAGTGCAATCCCCGTCGGGAATCAGCAGGAGTCTTCGGCAATATGCAGACTCGCATTTAAAGAAATTTGGATGCTGGAGGGGACCACTTCTGGTATATTCTTTAGTCGGACCTTGTTTTTGCATGATACAAGGTAAGTACATGTCAATTTTCATCGGGAACCATACCATAGTTAAAAAGTTATTGAGGAATGTTTGGGTTTCCATTCGAGAGAATCACCCTGTATAATTGGAAACATTTGATTGCCCCATATAACCATTAATTTATTCAATTCCAGAGGGCTAGTTCTGTATAGCATGATGAACTATGGGAATGGTTAGAACTCCACCTCATGCACCTCCTGCTTTATAGCAATTTATTTGTGTGTGTGTGTGCATGACTTGTGTTGTAGACTTGCAGTTTGACAGCATGATATTTTTGAAGTAGGCCATGACAAAGGTGCTTCTCTAATCAACAGTCTGTAAGCTACAGATTGCCACTGTACGTTATCCTTTGTATTGAGAAAAATTTACAAAAATCTCCTCCCCAACCCAAGACACACCCACCATCCTGGGTTTGCCATAGTGTTTTGCATTATCTAAGCATACTATAATGCAGGGGTGGGCAACCTTTCTTATCCATGGGCCGCATAGAAATTTTAAAACATTTGACGGGCCACATCTAACAAAGGAAATTTCAACTTATAAAAAGTTTACAATTATATATCAATCGTTTTAAATGAACTTCCATAAATTGCATAAGTTATCATTAAATTCTCTGAAAATCGATAAAATGAGCTGAATATATCAATGAAAATGGCCTGTATAGATTTAAAAAATATTTTTTGTGGATTTAAAATAATTAAAAGGAAAGGCACAGGCATAAAATTTTGCAATTTTAATTTTTCAACATGTGCAGGAATTACGAAATTTTTGCGTGGGCCACACAAATTGTCTTTGCGGGCCATAGGTTGCCGACCCCTGCATAATGCATGAAAATTTAATTTGAGATCATAGATTGCATGTTGATCTAACATTTAAAAATGTTAAAATACAATGCCACATGCACCGGACAAGTTTCACATGGGAGCAAGGTTATATCATGAAGTTTTCCTCCCAGAATGCATACCTTTGTTATAAAAAACACTTTTCTACTGTGTGACATTAATTTGGATGCAAAATGGTCCAATGCTTTGAACATGTACTATCTTGGTCAGTGAATGAAGACAAGGACTCCAACGCCTTCACTAGAATTATTTAAATAATGTGTGTGCTTTTGAACACAAATAATAATGCAAAGTGCATTATGTTTACTTATTCAAGTACACAATAACAATAGAGCATAGATGATAATGGTTTTCCAGTTAACTATAGTGATGATAGAATGTCTTTACTGGTCACAATGGTACCTTGTTTCCCTACACAACCTAGATCATGACCACCATATGACTTAACCTTGCTAGAATGTGAATGCAATAGATGGAAGCCACATGTAGCATGAATCTGAATTTAGTTTGAGAACATCATAGTGCATTATAATGCTTTTAAAAATATTGTGCAGCATTGAGATTTGTGGCATAATTGAATATTATAGAATATCAATATTTATCAACACAATAATTCGAAAGAAAAGGCTTTGGTTTATTGACCTTTGATATCCCCCTCTTGTTAGATATAAACCAGACGGTCATACAAAAGGAGAACCTGAATTTGAACCCCCCAAACCAATTCGTCTGAAATGGGACCTTCCCTCTGGGTGCTTGGAACAAATAGAGACTAGCTACCAGGTTTGTTTATCACTGTTGAATTCTGAAGGACTGGCATAATGACGTATTCTCTCTCATTCCAGGCAGCTCTGAATCTCCTCAATGACGTGGATCTGTGCCTGTTCGTCCAAGATGCATATGGTAAAGGTTTCATAAAGCAGTGCCATGTGAGTCCTGATGCATATATTCAGATGGCCCTTCAGCTGGCCTACTTCAGGAATGCAAGTCGTTTCAGTCTGACATATGAGGCTTCCATGACCCGCCTGTATAGAGAGGGGAGGACAGAGACCGTGAGGCCATGCACTGTTGAGTCATGCGCCTTTGTCAGGTCCATGGATGACAAGAGTGTACCGGTTAGTGCACTTAAATTTGGAACCTTCTTGCAGAAGTTTTATGTAATTAGGTGAATTATGGATATGAGCATGCCACAAAAATAACTTGTCATTAGAAATGTTGATTTTGTTGCTGCTGAACAAAAATTAAAAAGATGGGGGGAAAAAATGAAGTTGAAAGTGAATTAGGTGACAGTCATCTGAAATGGTAAATCTATTCTTCTTCAGCGAGAAGACAAGGTGTCACTACTGCAGCGTGCTTGCCGCGTGCATCAACGTGCATACCAGGATGCAATGTGTGGGAAGGGGATAGACCGTCACCTCTTCTGCTTATATGTGGTTTCCAAGTACTTGGAGGTGGATTCCCCCTTCCTGAAAGAAGTGCTCTCTGAACCTTGGAGGCTTTCCACATCGCAGACTCCTCATGGGCAGACTGCCAAGCTTGATTTGTTCAAGCATCCAGACTGTATCTCTTGTGGGGGAGGGTTTGGCCCTGTGGCAGATGATGGTTATGGGGTCTCATACATCATCGCTGGAGAGGACCTCATGTTCTTCCACATCTCGAGCAAGAGGAGCTCAGCAGAAACGGTGGGTATTTTCATAAAACATTTCAAATGGTTTTTCTTGGCCATGCTGTGTTGCTGTGCTTCCAAAACCCAAGCCACATTCCTCTTAGGATACCCACACAGTGCACAAGTGATGGCATTCCCATTCACCAATATTTTCCCCACTGCTAGATACTACTAACTTAGCAGTCTCTAGCAGGGGGACAAAAATTTGACCCATTTTTTCGGACTTTCATTTTAAATTTTATTTTTTGGCGATCCATGGATCATCTTCACCTGGATAATCTAGAGTACAGTGTATTCTGTTTTTGGACTACTATCATTAGGCCTACTCACTTGCCAGATTTTGAATGACACTAAATAAGGTAAGTTAGGGAGGCATGGTGGTCTGGTGGTTATGCCACTGGCCAGCCAAGTGGGGTTCTAATCCTGTACCAGTCACCTCTGCTTGGCCGGGTCTTTTTCTGCTTTTCACCCGACATGCTGGGGCAGAATATTGCACTCCCTACTCTGCCCAGGGCCAGGAGAAAAGGCCTGGTGTTTAAAAAATGTCAGAAATGACCACTGCACAGCGCCCTCCCTTCCCCCGCCTACCTGCAAGAGGGCCTTGGGCCCTATCACATGTTGTTGTTGTTGTTGTTGTTGTTGTTGTTGTTGTTGTTGTTGTTGTTGTTTTTAAGTAATTTGCCTGTTGCTCTTTTCTCAGGATTCCACCCGTTTTGCCAAACAGCTAGAGAGGGCCTTTGAAGACATGAGGGCACTCTTTTCATCCAAGAATGCCAAGATAGATGGTATTGGAAACAACTGCCATTGAAAAATGCAATAAACCATTTCATCATCCAATTGTTGAGTAATCCCCCCCACCCAGTTGTTACTATTTTTGAAATATGAGAGGAATACCAGTTCCATAAATGGTTGGGGCATATAATCACACTGGATGTAACAGGGTGTAATGAATCAAAGGCTCATCAAGGCAGATGATTTTTTGATCCATGGCATGTTAAAACATTCAAGTGGAAAATGCCAAGGCAATTAATATGTTCCCACAAGGCTTACAGCCACAGGAGCAGGTGTAGAGGAGGCAGGAATGTGTGTAATGGCACGAGACATTGCACAAGCCACACTTACCATTTTACACGCCAAAGAATATATGGGAACATTAATGCTATGATGCCAGTTTCCCTGTTTTACAATCTTTATCGGCGTGTGTGATGGTTATTGTTACTTGTATGATATGGTGTTTTCTGCTTATTCGTGACACCTGATGCCATTATGCCTTGCTATTTCTCCAGTATTGCTTCCTTATGCTTATTGGTGTAACTTTGTTGAAACCTAAGAACAGTGGGTGCCTTTGCATTTTGCATGCTATTGTTTTTGACTGGATTTGGGTCAATGAATCACAACTGCAAAGATGCACCTTGATTTTATGCACCTCCATGAACAATGCAATTTTTTCATAGGATTTAAACAAATTGTAGAATATTTTTTAGGAATAGCATAGTTGACGAATATTAACTTACATTATGGAGAGTGACTTAAAATGAAGAGGTTGGATTTTTTTAGAAGTGCAATGGTGAGGTTTTAATTGGTGCTTGTGGGTAACAATGCAATTTATTACATGTGTCCATTTAATTATTTTTCAAAGCTGCTGTCCACAATGTTAGTTTTTTAAAGAGGGATATTGTGTTTAGTTTACAACAACAAATGACCAGCACAAGTATTAGGATATTCTTTAGATAATTAACAACAATGGGTGTTGGACCAGAGGTGTCTTTTTTACAACCTGCATTGTTGCAGTATTATGATGCCTCATATGCTTTTTATTACTTCTGTTTTCTTATGTTCTTGCACTCCCATCTCATCCGAGTAATTTTTCTCGACTTTTGAGTATGAGTGGGACTTTGTACAGTTGTTGGTTTTTTTGTTATTGTGTGGCCGTCCCATTGTATGAAAAAACAATTATCTGAGAAAAATAAAAAACGGAAAGATTGTCATATTCCAACACGTCTAATTAATTAATATGGGGATTGGCAAATATTTCTCTTGGATGCAGTCAGATTGGTGGTCATGTAGTCAGTAGTGCATCTTGTAATGTTGTAATCTGCTGGAAGATTTGGCTCAAACTTGTTTCATTGGATTTCTTTGCTTATGCCAGGTTAGTTTTTCAAAGGTGACACAGATGGTGATACAACACATCTTACACATGCTGTCCCCAAATCAAGAGTGGGAAATGGGGTTTATATTGAGGAAATAAGATTTGATTTATTTTGGCCTTTCCTCTCATACATTGTGTGTCTGTAACAAGGTGTATACTATACATAGAACATGTACTGCAACTTCTGACATGGAGCATAAAGCTGATCTTCAAGGATTTCCTTCCTTGGAGAGCCTCCAACTTGACCGTGAACTTGACTAAGCTAAATCATGAGCCCTTCTCATCATATCAGTATTATTAACTTGTAAACTTATGCAGTAGCCCAGGTGTCATTCTGTTATCCAGCAACAGACTAGTTTGCATACTTGACAGAGCAGACTAGACAATAACAGAGGTTAGAAGAGCTGTTGTGTGGAAATGGCCACATACTTTGGCCATTATCTTAACAATTTGCGGCATAGTGTTTGCAATTGCAAACACCAGGAAATATTTTTCCCGCCGTAACGGATGGTGTTTGAAAAATAAAAACACCATGGATGTCGGCTAGCTATTGCCCTCAATAAGAGACAAACTCGAAACTGCCAAAGAATAAACAGCTCGGCTGGATCCGGCTCATTGTACTTGCCCAACACCAATGAAGTTCGCCTAGCACGAAAATCACCTGCATGTCGACGTTACAAATACGGATTACTTGATAAATGATAATGAATCATGTTTTAATCACACAACTTATATCCTATTGAGCCACATGGAAGAGCAATGTTGGGGCGAGATATCAATGCATTTGTTAGTGGAACAAGACAAATAGGACAGTATTTATTTAGCGCGCCAGGGGCAATGGAGTTCGCCCAGAGTGCTAAACGCGCCACAAAGTTCGCCCACTGTTAAATACAGACTGATGCGGTTGTGCCAGATGGGAAAAAAAGTGCAGGTCTCTTGCCCTGCGCCACAATGCCATGACTCATTGCACTCTGTGTCTGAAAAAGTGAAAATAACAATCACGGGAGGTGGTAAGCCCATTCCTCCAGAGGTATGCAATGTGATATGGAAGAGCTCTGAAGAAGGAAAGTCTGCATATGTGCTTGGACAAGAAGGGCATGTGCCATGCTACAAGGTAAGGGGCATCGCATGAAGAAACAACACTACAAGAACCATCCAGAAAAAACTTATTATGGACGGGGCAACAGCAGCAAGGAAAAACTGAGAGCTGAAAAAAATGTGTCGCAAAATAGGCGAAAGGAGCAGCGACCAACCGACCATCAATTTTAAAATGGGCAGAGTGAACCGTTGGTGTCGTCCACCAGGCCCACCAGTCCTCCGATCCCAGTGTGTTTCTCCACCATTCCTTGAACTTCCATCAGGCTGCCATGTTCGCAAGCCATCAGAAAGGGGAGCCTCTGGGAGAAAATTGGCCACATTAACACTTACTTATCAAACAAATAGCAGCAAAGCCTATGTTCTTCCCACGGCCTGTTTATTCCTGCCATGGACAAACTAACAAACTTTCCCATACATGTAAGAAGTTCTTGCAAATGCATTAAAATAACCATTGTTTTGGTGTCACCTTAGTTTGGTTCGATATGAGCTCCATTTGTCGCTCGGAAAATGTAAATATGGTAATCGGTGCCATGCCTAACCAGCTCCGACATAATTATCATGTCTGGCGTTACCGTTGCAATCTTTTCCCACAGGTGATGGAGATACCTGATCTTTTCACCATACATGTATCTCCACAAAAATGTCCATCAGGGTAAGATCTGGGCTTCTGGGTGGCTAGGCACTGGGAAAATTCTCATTCACGACTTCACACATTGGGAGCAGGGCCGGAGAGAGGTCTAGCCGGGGCCCAGGGACGACAAAGATTCGGGCCCCCTTCGCTCAAATATAGACAGTGACAGTTTCAAATTTTAGTTCGAAATTGCTGTCCGCAAGAATAAGGCATTGGAATTATAATGAAATGAAAAGATCTCGTCACAAAACCACCCCAACTGTTAAGGAACGAAATAGGCATTTACCTAAAAATCCCGACTCTAATAATAATCAGTAATAGGCTGTATTGACTGTCTGAGCAAATATATTACAGATGGCTAGGCAGGGATAAGCAGGTAACTTTTGAAAATTTTGCAGTACCGGTATGTAAATTACGGAAAATTGGTCCAGGATGGCAAAAAGTGTTGAAATGCAGCACATGAAATACTTCAGTGACTGGATCTTCTCATATGATTCCTGTACGCACTGATGCACATGTGCTTCAGTGCGTTAAATCCTATTCCCCTGCATGTAATTGTCATAGCTGAATTGAGCTTGTTGCATTCTAAGGTCCCACCTCTTCAGGTACTAATAACGTTTCATAAAAACAAATAGTCTGCGAGGGAAAAAATTACTACATTCAATTTGTCACTGTCTGTTACTGCCACAGACAGAACAGCCCTGTTTGATTTCATCATCGCAGTCGTTTGGAATGCATATTCGTAAGCACCCATGACCTATTATGGTCACCAACAAAGCAACAGTTATGGTTAATAATACGCCAAAGTCGTGGCCCGTGCGTGTGAGTATGGTTTCCCAATAGCTGCTATGATGACAACAAACAGAAGTTAAGCTGTTCAGCCTATAATATATTATTGTATTTAGATTGTATTAGCCAGGAAGTCCAATCCTACCATTCTGGAGGATCACGTTCACAGGCAACATTGCACACGTACCTTGCAGGACAGAGGACACTTTCTTTTACATCGATATCTGCCTGTCATAAGTCATGACCATAGCCTACCAGCCATATGGGCAAAACACTGAGACAGTTAGGTTTCAGAGACATGCCATGCTTCTGTGAAGGAACAGAAGGATTTTGTGATTGTTATAATCCTGGATTGTATTTTCTTGGTTGTCCCTTGTCAGCCTCAGATGATACATGATATGTCCAACCTCATATACGGCATAGAAAATGTGAATCAGGTTCTTTGGTATGATTCATCATATTGCTATTATCATTTCTTGAAATGAGGAGTTGTCACATCTGTTACTAAATGTCACATGTGTTACCCAGGTGAGTCTTTACCATAGGATTAGAGTGGTATGAGGTACTGTTAATGAAAGTATAGTAAATGAAAGCCTCCAGATGCCTTACATATTTAAAAATATTACACCTCTATGCATGAGCTTCATAACTCTGAATCGTAAGTGAAACTTTGTGAAATTTTAATAATTCTCCTTACCAGCCATTCCTATCCACAACAAATGAGCCTAATATCCGCTTTCCGGTAAATAAAAAATAATACTCTCACGAGAGTGGTGCTCTCCGCTACATGGAAGCATTAAAACTTCACGATTACGTATACACAGTTGGTTTAAAAAACATCCACACTATGGTAACAGAAGTGACAAAGGAAGCCACTACACACTGTTAAATCTGTAATATCAATTAAATTTCCCCCACCATATCATGTCCAACATGGGATTAAAATAGTACAGATGATTCCAAATCATGTGGTATAAGTAAAAACCATGAGGTTTAGGTTCCATATTTCACAAACAAATATCTGGATTTGCGCAAAAAAAATGAAAATGACCCACATACGACATACCCATGTGTACTACTTGGTTAACTCAACTTTTCTGGCCTTCCTATGGGCGAATTCGTCAATGATGCGTCGAAATTCAATTTTTGGGCAAGAGTGGCATTAAGGCAGTGGTTTCCAACCTGGGGGTAACGGGCAGGGGCAGGGGTCGCGAGCCTTTGTTCAACTTTTTTTTTTTTTTGCAATTTCTG
>KZ538332.1:54624-69161 GCA_000934665.2 Catajapyx aquilonaris
GGGGGGGGGGGGGGGTCGCACAATTATGGAAACATGTTTAGGGGGTCGCAGTTGGTAAAAGGTTGGAAACCACTGCATTAAGGCATAACATTCCCAAGGAGTTCAGTCACTGCTGCCCCAGTGATGATCTTGTCTCACTTTCTATTCTGGCCATAGCACTGAAGGATCGTTCCGCGCGGCAACTGAGACTGGGAGGGTACAGAATAAGAAATTCAACTTTTATTAATATTACCCACTTAAAAAATTTTCCATGCAGGTAGGGCCTTATCTGATCATCAAAGCGGGGGGAAAAACCAAGTTTTGATGAATACTACCGGGTCACGCGGGCCCGGGGAATTTTGCCCCCCCTCCCGCCCTGACTGGGAGGCTGAACAAGTGAAACTTTCCTACGGCAGGATTGTTTGCATGGGGGATGGGCCTACTTTTCATGTGCATCATCAAGTAAAGGCCAGTCATCTTGCAGCACCTATGGGTTAAAATCACAGCTGTGTCTCCAGATATGACTGAGAGGGTTTGGCTTCAGACCGCATCCCATCTTATTTTTTTATTTCTCGAGCGACAAATGAAGCTCATATCGAAACAAACCAAGGTGAGACCAAAACTTTAGACATTTCTTAACATTTCAAAACTGAAATCATTTAGATATGTCCACAAGTTTTCGACTTATACGGTTTTAAAATTGGGACATTCTTTTTCGATATTTGTTTAACTTTTTCCAAACTGTAATGCATATTGTGACCCTTGAAAACATTTACCTTCAGTACTTGAAACCCTTCACGAACTGTTTCATCAAGCCGAGCTTGATATAGTAGCTCCAAGCCTAATTCTAAAGCCACCCCCATTGTAAATAGCAATGGTTGTCCTTCCCCCNCCCCCCCCCGAAAATCACAAGTTTCAAATTGCATGAAAACTAGAGCATGTAGAGGAAAACAGATTTCAGACTTAAAGTCAGCGTTGACAAATACTTATTAGAATCAGTTGAAAAATCTCATGCAACAGAAAGATTTTTTTTTGCTAGCCTGTGTAATTAATACTATTACCATTGTGTATAATAATTAAATCTCACACATACTGTATAGTAATTAATGCTATTACAATTGTGTAATAAATCTGGCATTTAATTACACAGTTGTAATATAGTATTAATTACACAGTTGTAATATAGTATTAATTACACAGTTGTAATATAGTATTAATTACACAGTTGTAATATAGTATTAATTACACAGTTGTAATATAGTATTAATTACATAGTTGTAATAGTATTAATTACACAGTTGTAATAGCATAATTACACATTAACACCATTGAAATCATGTTCTCAATACCTTTCACATGCTGTTGACAGGAGAGGAAAAAATAACAATTATTAGGAATGTGGTCCACTGCTCATTAATTTTGCTAAACTGCAAAATAGGAGTAAAAGTGAGAAAAACCCTGCTTTTAATTTTCAATTGAAGGTGAAACATTTACAATGTTAATGTAAAAGTCTGCCATTGCATAAATTAAAAAGTTGATGACATTTATCCACTAACGATTAGCAATTACAGCCTGACTTCACAGATCGGCTGCAAAACCTGCTGAAAATATTACTCTAACTACCTATTAGAATTAATGGCTAATTATCTTTCCACTATTAATTTCTGCATTTAAAATCTTACTGATCTTCAAATTAGTAATTGCTAATTTGAAGATCATTAATGGCTAATTTCTGAATTTAAAATAATAGTCAATCACTAATTATCTGAAATCTTGCTTAATTTTTTTAAATACAGTTATTAGCTTTTTAATTTTTTAAATGACTAATTAGACCTACTAATTTTAAAAGTTAGGCCAACTAATTGCTAACTTCATTAATTATTATTACTGATTTCTGCCTTTTCAATCTTGCTAAATTTTCTATTATTCGTTACTAATTTTTTATTTTGAAATGTTGTTAACAATTGAATTTGAAACTGTAAATCAGGCCAACTAATTTTCGAAAGGTAGTGTTCTAACTTGGGTCACTTGGGTTTCGTGGCGTTGGTTTTGATACATATCGCGAATTATCACACCAGTCGATAGGCGGTATCTTTCATCGCCTTTTTGGGCTGGGACATCAGGACAAAGTCCCCGACCAGTGGACGTTCGTAAGGTGGGTGAAGCAGTTATTGGACACAGCCTCAGGCCGGGACCCAGCCGGGACCAGAAAGCACTGGATGTCAAGGGACACAGATGACCCCTCAATTGCCAAGGGGTATGCAATGCGCTACTTCGAAGTCCTCAGTGATAGGCCAATCCAAGCTCCATTGAGGGGTTCGCTGTGTCCAGTGCTTTATGGCCCCAGCTGGAAGCTGTGTCCCAAGAACTGCTTCGCCCACCTTATACACTTCCAGTGGTCAGGGACTTTATCCTGACGTCCCAGTCCACAACGGCGAAGAAAGATCCATTGTACAGCTATGGGGGAAGGAGGAGGAACCTGGTTTTATCATATGCCAAGCTCAGTGAAACCGGCCCTAAATGTGATGGCTTTGAGGTGGGATAAATGATCGAGCATGATATCCATACACATATCTTAATAGCGATTATTACCTCAACCTGGTTCTAAAAAGTTTTTAAACATTTACAAACAATTCATTTAATTTGTGGCGCATCAAAAAACTGTCTGATTTTTGGAATTCAGGTTAAAGAATTCTCAACCTGCAACAACAATAAACCATTATAACAATTGGTCACCACGGTTATCGGTTGTTGACGGTGGACAGCATCAAAATCCTGCCCCAAATTTAAATAATTAGTTCTATTAATTAAGTAATTAATTTTTTTTCAAATTCTGTTCACGTATAGCCCCCGAACAGTGGTGACATCACTTCCAATTGCTGATGGTCATTTGCCATATAAATTTTGTAGTGATACCGCAGGCTTTTAATTGACGTTTTATGGCCGTCACAATATGCTGAAAATTTTCAGAACAATTAATTGCTCTTAATTTGTATAGTGTTCTGTATTCCAAAATGGCGGAATTGAACAAAAAAAGTGTTGCACTGACCACCCTGTCCAGCTCCTGCCTCAAGTGGTGTCCAGGGTCGTATCCCACTCCTTCAGCGGCCATGGCTCAGAGTCTAGTAGCTTCTTCTTCTTCAAGACAAAGGTCTTTTCCAGCCTCCTTCTTGGAGCTCAGAACAAACCGAACTGGAAGAAAACAGGCCCGTGGTCGAAAGAGGCCCAGGGTTGCCAGACGAACAGCGTTGGCAAGGATGACCAGATAGATAAACGTTTTATTCCTCTGTTACATAATTAGTATCATCCTCCACACTTTTATAAAAATAATATTGACAAAATGTAAATAAGAGGTCTGCAGCTCGCATGATTCCACAACAGCAATGCATGAAACAGCAATTTTGTATGCCAATGGTTATAGCAACTAATATAATAATTAAACCATTACAGGTGTCATGTAAATGCTGGTTATTATAATACCGGTCATGAAGTAGGTGTGCTGTCTTCTTTTTTCCTGATTTCCACTGCATTGCTAAAATTATCATTTTATTAGTAGCAACAATATAGCAGCTAGGACTACTTGTAAATATAATATTTGGTGTGATTTGGAGCTACGGTAGCCGGACTGCTTTATTTCATTGCTCCTAGTTAGCAGCTACGCTAGTTTCACCCGTAGCCTAGCAACAACGCAGGTAAACACTCTCGATCAGTCATTTACACCACTTTACCAGGAAAACGTTCCAAACCTTAGTCAAGTCAAGGCTGTCAAGTCAAGTATGGGTGAGTAATACACTTTTCATTGCCAAAAAAAATTTGGTCAGTGTCTTGACATGTCACATGGTACTATATTCAAGGTAAGAAGATGCAGACTCCTTCGGGCCGAACCCGACGTCCCAGGAGATCGCCGTACATTAACTTCTACGTCAACATCTATCCGGTAAGGCACGGGAAACGCAGCGTACAAATTCGGTTTGTATATTAATTGTGTTTAATTATTGAATATCCAGGACTTAGCTTCGGAGTTCCCCAATCAAGACATACCTGTCTATGGCCGCTTGGCGGGAGTCATCTGGCGACTGTTGACGCCAGCCCAAAAGGGCACATATGGGCGCCAGAAGAAACTCAACGGCGCCAGGCGTCAGCCACGTCGGCGTCGTTGATGGTCCACCAGGGGGCCGGATAGGAGGACGCGCTCCTGATCAAATGAGGAAGAAGACACGTGGTCGTCTTGTTTCCAGCTGGGATTTACCTTTACTCGCAATCAGTCTCTCTGTATGCGATGCCTTAAATAAATTGTGTGTGAAAGAGCCCAATGTTTATGATAATAATATTCGTATTTCATCTCTTGATAGAAAGAGTTAAGAGGGTCACAAGTCAGAGAATACTTGTGACCCTCTTTCTGTATGAGACTCGTGATAGAAAAGTATTTAGCTGTAAACAAGAAGGTTTTTGTTGCCTTTGTAGACTTAGGGACGGTTTCACCGAGCTCAGTATATGATAAAACCAGGGTTCTTTCTCAAAATCCCTATCTATTTGTATGGGATTTTCCTAAAGAAACCTGGTTTTATCATATACCAAGCTCGGTGAAACCGGCCCTTAGAGAAAGCATAATTATGACACAGTAAGTAGGGAAGGTTTGTGGGAAGTTCTGAGTCTCTATGGAGTGAAGGGTCGCCTGTTGGAGACTGTAAAGTCATTGTATGAAGAGAGTAGAGCTTGTGTTAGAACTAGTGGGGGTTTCTCTGACTGGTTTAACATTAGTGTTGGGGTTAAGCAAGGTTGTGTCATGTCTCCTAAATGGCGTAGGTTACTTAATGGGTACAATATTCACGGGTTTGTGAGGAATGGCAGTGTCCATTGAATTCTTCCGAATGGCTAGAATGTTTCCAGGTTGGTGGGAGGAGTCGGCGTCTGGAAGTTCATACTCAGGCTCTGGGTGCTGTGCAGTGTGCAGAACTACAAGTTTGGCAAATATCTCTTGCACAGTAATGCATAGGTAGACACCGGCAAGAGCTCTTGACACCGGTAGTCATGCTTGCAAGGGTATCTGCCTCTCTGTCTGTCCTACACAGCACTTGGAGTTCGTATGTGGATTTCCATAAGCTGGTTCTTCTCGCTGGCCTGTGGGTGTTCTGGTCGCTTGGAGGAGAATATTCTAGTCACTTGGTCTTGGAGGAATTTAACAGAACTTTGGTGATTCCTCCTCCAGGGGGGTTGGGGACACTTGATTTCGCAAAGTACCGCGTTGTAAAGTGTAATATTTAAATTTAATATTGAGTGTTTGTCGTCTGAAATGGGCAGGGGTGGGGGGCGGGACGGGTGGTTTATAAGTTTATTTTTACAAGTTTTAATTTAGTTCATATTTTGGGTTAGCTTGTGGCTCCCGTCATCGCTGACTACCCCTATAGGGAAATGTGATGATGATGATGATGATGATGATGATGATGATGATGATGATGATGATGATTAAAGATGAAGGAAAAGAAGTGGGATCGGCAGCTATAACCAACCATGCAACCAATCCCGCGGTCCAATTTCGAAATCACCTGGCCACCCTGCACTTCACTGTCATTTGTAATAATCGGAAATAATTATGCACTTTTTCTTGCGGAAGTTACTCAGTGACCTGAATCGTGTAGGCACGAAATTATTACTTTAAATTTAATAACATCCGGTCCCCTGATGCGAGCGCTCTGCGTCTGGAAACGTTCATGGGAAAAATGAAGATGGAGATCTCCAAGTCGTCATCACTAGAGCACTGCTAGAGCCTAGAGCAGCAGTAGCCGTACCGATAGTCCTGGTCCTGTGCTCACGACATCCCTCATTCACTCCCGCAGCGATGACCCGCCACGCGAAAAACTGTACGGCTGGTGCAGTATACACTTACCACGAAAAGCAGAAGGACGCCCGAGCCTCTGGGTACGGGTCTCACTCGCAGCGCATCGGGAAGGACTCCGTCAAAGACTTCGACTGCTGCTGCCTCACTTTGCAGCCTTGTAGGAATCCTGTTATCACGTAAGAGCAATTGAAAGGTTGGAGGAAGGAGGGACATCCCCGAAAGAGTTCTTGAATGTATTATTAAGGACAGGCCCAGGTCACTCATCTACCTTATACATTGCTCACACAACAAGGTGGGGAGTGGCCACCACCTGATTAAGGACTAGAAAGAGACCATCAACTAACCCTGTTACCTGTGGAAAGTACAGTACCATCCATACCAAGTTCAGTGGATTATCATGAATTTGAAAGCTCCTCAACACTAAAAACATTTGGTTCATTTCTCACATGAGCAATGTTCATGTGTTATGTGTAAAGGGGGGTATACAGGTAGTGAGTGACTCGACCGAGTTGAGGATTACGCTTGCGCAGTAGGCTACTCTCCTGCCTGCTCGGCCGAGTCACTCAATACGTGTATACCTTGCTTAATCACATAGCACCCCAGATGCCCTGTGTAATACTGAAGTAACCATTCTAACAAACTGCACGTCATGGTAAAAGGAAACTATGGCCCGTCATACTAATACGTTCACTCCACATTTTAGGCGCGGTAGCCCCTAAGGGGGTGTTTTTGGTCCCTCTCCAGGAAGATGGAGAGGAGAGGTGGAAGAGGGCGGGGCTTCCGGAATATCCCCCACATCCCCCCTCTCCACTATTAAACCCAAAAACGGGCGGAATGGTGTAGCTAGGGGAGAAAACACTCAAAACAGTTGAGAATAGAGCGAGGCGAGGACCCTGGGCCCAAGGAGGTTTAATTCTGCAACCAATTCCTTGGTGAGGTTTAATTCTTAAACCTCCTTTCCTGAGCCTCCCGCTTCCCGCCCTCCCTCCGCTCCACCCCCCTCTCCAGAAAGTCTCTTCCACCTCCGAGGAGAGAAGACACTTTTTGGGAATTTGTGGAGAGCTCCGCCCATTTCACCCCCCTTTTCCCCCCTCTCCAACTTTCTGGAGAGGCACCAAAAACGCTCGGGTAGAGGCCATGCCCCCTCCCCAGCTTCCTGCAGAGGGACCAAAAACACCCCCATAATACCATAACTCTTTGGTTGACAATGTCCATAACAATACCTCGTAACGAGTCAAGATCTCAGTTTCCGAGGTGATGGGGCACATGGAAAAGGATCGGCAGTATCCTTGCCAAACCCTGTGAACACTTCAGGTCTCTCCTAGAGGCTGTTGTGGCCACCAATGGTGGACACATTGAAAAATGTAACCTGTAGATGCAGTACTTATGTTTGACATAAATAATTTCATTGTCTATTCCTACTTTTAACGACTCTATCTATCTACTATTTCTATCTACTTGTTTATTTGTCCTAATTTATCGGCTCCACCCTGTATATTAGTAAATGCAGTATATCTCGAGAACTGTCACTGACACCACAATTCTAAGTACAGATATGTGAGAGATGGAATCAGTGCAGGAAGTATTATAGGAAGTGCTATTCACATCTTCAGAAAGAACACATAAGTCTTTTGTAGAACAGTGAAATTAATGATATATCTGCAAAACGTACATTTTATTTTTTGGGAGAACCATGTATGACCCAGGCCTCAAACTTAACATACTGAACCTTGTGTCGGTCACAACTAGTGTCACCAAATATGACTTATGTACCGTAAATACATCACTAATTGTCGGGGTCCTAATTCTTGGGCATGTGTCTGAGCAAGTGACAAACGAAATGTAAAAATAAATTTTAGTTACATTTTAGAGAAAAGCTAATTCCATAGCTGCATTCTCCTGGTGTTTCTCTTTCTTTTGATATATATGTTCATTGGGTTTTGACCACTTCCACTAATTGAAAAAAATTCGCCCAAAAAAGGCCAAATTTTCGGCCAATTTCAAAGTTTCTCGATTTTTTCCCTCCCAATAGTATTGCGCAATGAGGCTGAAACTTGATATGCAGCATTATGGCATATGTCTGTACATCTGTGAATATTTTCACCAAGATCCAAGATGATGTAAACTCCTTTACTTGTCCCGTTTCTTCATCCTGCCAGTAGTTTTAAGAATGTGGGATAGTTTGAAATTTTGGAAGCAAAATTGAATGTAACAATGTCAATAACTGAACCTGCATCATCACCATTACAACATTTCCCTTTAGTGAAACCAGTCCCACCTCCTCATTGCTTCCATCTCTGCCTAAATATTCATTCTCCTCATAAATTTGAAATGCTTATTTGAAGTTTAAAAGTAAGTGATTAATAATTTTTCTTCAATACCCAGGCCAGATGGAGTCTTGTATGACAAAGAGGCAGTGCTTGAGTACATAATAGCAAAACGCGATGAATTTGCTCGTAAGAAGAAGGAGTATGAGCGCCAGAAGCGTCAAGCAGAGAAGGAAGAGGAAGAGGAGGCAGCCAACTCAAAGAGGGCCAAGTTGGATGCCTTCATACAAAAGGAGAAAGACATTGTCAATGGCAAGGAGCCACAGACTTCGTCCACCCCTTCTTCTGTAGGCTCAGTGACTCCAGCATCACGGGAGTCAGAGCCTGGTCCCAGCACTTCCAATACTGTGTCGAACATGACTGAGGGAAGGGAGAAAGAACTTCCTAGCTTTTGGATCCCTTCCAAGACACCACATGCCAAGAAGACAGTTCTTTCAAAACCGGTAAATTGAACTTGGTAAAGCTATTCCATCTCAGAGGGCACTTTCAGGTGACCAAATGCCTTTGGAAAACTAATAGCAGATGTTGCCAAATAAAGAAGTAGAGAACTGGAGGGTATGCATAACATACCTTATGCATTTGAATCTGCACAAGAGTGTACCATTAAAGTGTGAATGCAAAGATATACAGAGTGGTCCAAGCATGCAAGTTGCTTTAGTTTCTTTGTAGCTGCTTGTGCCCCCCCCCCCGCCCCCCACCCCCNACAAACACCATGGGGTGATAGAGGGTACCCGGCGTGACAATTTTCAACAATGAACCCATGCCATGGTTGGAAACTCCTTCTGCCGACATTATGGAGTGGTGAAGGTGTCAAATTAGCGCCTGCTGGTAGGCAACCAATGGCATGCGTGCAAGCATAGGGTAGGTAGCTCTACAGGTGCTTGTGAATGCTCATACCCATTTGATGTGCCTGTGTTGAGTTCCATGAAAATTTTGAAGTCGCAGAAAAGCTACTGACCCCTACCACTTACCTGTCACCTTCACACTTTAATGTAGGCAAAATAAATGGGTAAGCGTTTGCAGCATGCATTTGCTAACGCCTGTATAACCCTATGCTGCCGTGCATGCCATAGGTTGCCTACCAGCCTGTGCTAATTTGACGCCTTTGCCACTCCATAGTGTCGACAGGAAGAGTTTCCAACCTTGGGTTCACTGTCAAAAATTGCCAGGCCAGGTTTCCTCTATCATGCCATGAAGCTTGTAGTTGTTCCCAGTCACCCTGTATAGCAAATGCTATATTCAACCACCTGAGAGTAATTGGTCACTTGGATTAGGGCACAACAAGTTACACAAAAATAACTACTTCAGTTAATATTAGCAACTCAACTAAAAACAGCCATGATACATGGAACACCCTGTATTTACTCAAAGAAACTTGGTGGCCTGATTCTAATGCCATCCAATATTATTATGCAAATGTTGTGGAAGCTGCTGGATCATTAATTTTATTCTTGCTTATATCTTGGGAGATGTATAATTTGCTTATTTGAATTTTGTGCCAACAGGACAAGACCATCTATTGTCCCATCAGTGGTAAGCCCTTAAAAATCAAGGATCTCATTGAAGTCAAGTTCACAGAAGTCAATGACCCAGATGATAAGAAGGCATTGATTGCGAAGACCAATCGATACATGTGTGCAGTGACCCATGACATTTTGAGCAACTCAGTGCCAAGCTGTGTCATTAAAACCACGTGAGTTTGTTGTCTTTCAATTTTTTCCTGGCTGAGCAATGGCCAATGGTGACTTATTTTGATCCCATATCGGCCATATGTTCGTGTGAGAAGTATGTCAAAATACTGGCTTAGGTAATTCATTTGCGTAATAAATCATTGTTCAGCTATGCAATGAGGTCATTACTGAGACCCATTTTAGAAGCCAAAATTTTTGGTTGGAGCTTTGGGTAGGATCTTGTTAGAGCCACCATGCTACCGCCTGTAGGGGGAATACGTTCAATTTTCGTGGCTATACAAGAGAACAACACTTAGGCAAAAAAAAAAAAAAACACACACACACACACACACACATGTTATAAAGTGCTATCCTTGTGAGGGTCTGGCAAAAATAAAAATTTAAAACTAACCTAACCTAACCTAACCTAACCTAACCTACAAAATACACACGAAATTTTGGTGACCTATTTTTTCACAGTAAAAAGGAGGTCTTGGTTTGATTTTCCGCCATCCTTGTGAGGACTGTGTACGTTATGAGGGCCTGAAAAAAGTCCTCGTAAGGTTTTCGGTCCTCACAAGGATAGGAAACTTGCGAAAAATATCCTCACAAGGATAGCAATGTCTGACCACACACACTCTTGTCTTGACTAAGGCGTGGGGACGGACATTGATCACTTTTCACTGCGAGTGTAAACTGATCTAACCTAACCTAACCTAACCTAACCTACCTAACCTACCCTACCCTAAGTAACCTAGGCTGAGAAAAATGGACTTTTGTGAAACCCTATAAATGAAAATAGTGGGGACATGTCCCCACTAATTTACACATGTCCCCACTGTAATGGTACACTTCGCGTGTGTGAGACTGTGGGGACCGACAAATGTCCCCACAATTGGAACTGGTCCCCACAGCTACAGTAAAACCACAGACTTCCGTCCCCAGACCTTAGTCAAGACCTGATCAGACACACACACACACACACACAATTTCGAGATAATTGAAGGCAAAGGATTTGATCTTGGCACTTGCTCACATGCCACTGAAGGCAGAAAAGCCTGGCTTGCTGACTCCATATGAGCCTTTGGGACCAAATGGACTTCACCAGGCAATACACCAGAAAAAGCCATCAAATGGTATAAGGGAGATCAGGGGTTGGTTGTAACACTTTTTAGTCTGGATTTTTGAATTCAGTTACATATGCATTTAGGCAAAGGTTTATGACATGGTGGAAATAAGGCAACATGCCTCTGTAAAATTTACATGATAAAATTTTAAGATTAAAAATTGATAGAGTTATAAATATTTTTCCAAGGCAAGGCAGAGTGTTACAACCGACCCCATCATAGTGGCGGATGTAACAGGGGACGGGGTTGATTGTAACACTATATGTCTTATGGGGGAAATTTAATATACAGGGTGTTGCAAATACGTGGGCCGTTTTTTAAATAACTGATATCGCCTGATAGTAATTATTTTCTAGGTTGAGAGGCTGATGTTGGGTCGACCCCCCTGATCAAATCAGATTTCAAAGTAGTTATTTTCTGTAGCTTGTTGTGCCCCGATCGTGGTTTCCTATTACACCCAGGGGGTCGAATATAGCAATATGATAATAATGATAATAATAATGGATACCCCGTGATAAACCTCCTTGGGCTTTTTAGGGGATAATCTTTTAATTGACCGACTTTAATCATTGCCTTTGCTGTGATGGATTTTGATAGTGGGAGGAAACGGGAGAACCCCGAGAAAACCCATGCGAACACGGAGAGAACCCATCGAAACTCTATCCACATAAGTATCCTCTGTTCGATCCGGGGATCGAACTCGGGACCTTAGAGGTGGAAGGCTGCGGTGCTAATCACTCCGCCACCATGTCGCCCTGTTGCTATAGAATAGGGCACGTCGTTAGGGGCACAACAAGCTACAAAAGATAACTATTATCAGGCAATATCAGTTTTTAAAAAAAATGACCCACGAATTTGGAACACCCTGTATAATTATATGGAAGAACAGTTTACACCCACTCATCTTCTCGACAATTCCCTTATAGCCTACTTGATCCACCTAGATTACTCTTTACCTCTCGATACACTGGAATTAATTCAGCAGATAAGGATGACAAGAAAATGGATTTTTTATTCATATAAATTTTCGACAAACTGGTTATAAGAGGCTTAATTGCACAAAATAATAACTACAGTACTATCGGATTTTTAAATACTGGTCCCTGTGTTTGACTCTAAATAACTCCCAGGAAAATGGTCCAAAAAATAACTTTATACATCGTTAGAAAGCTTGTTTAAATCTACGTAACATATATGCGAGTTGTTTACCTACCTTCATCGTGTAATTTTTTATCGCAAGAAGAACACGGAAAGGTGTCATATTTTGACTAGTTATTTACATTACTTCTCAGAGGCCAAAACATTCCCCTGTGAACCCTATATAGTGCAACTCTTTGTCTATCTAATGATATATTTGAAACTTAGAAATCACCATTTGTGTAATCAGTTATCTCGGCCGTTTATAAGCTGAATTACTTCGCGAATGTATCGACCGCAAGCCAGAAATGTGTGTGATAAAATTACACCATGATATATTACACTAAATATTTTAAACATATTTAAAAGTATCGCTGTCTATTCCTGCCAGATTATGAATGCCGGATTATGAATGGCTGAGATAACTGAGGTGTGCAATTAACTTAATTACGATAATGCAAATGGCGATTTCTAAGTTTCAAATATATCATTAAACAGACAAAGATTTGCACTATCCAGGGTTCACAGGGGTAATTTTTTGGCCTTCGAGAAGTCATCATCATATTCACGGCGTTTCCCAAACAGATATGGGGTTGCCAGCAGATATTGAGGAGGAGTTCCTCAATATCCCCATATGACCAAATACAGGGTGTCCCACTACCTCCCGAACCGGGAAAATGGCGCACAACTGGTAAACCACTTGATGTAGGGCGATGAAATTTTACAGGTACATACCTTGGTCTGTGACAGTAACATATTGTCATAGAAGTTGCTGAAAGTGGCCCCCGTTTGCGTCCAAGTAGGTCTGAACACAACGCTCCATGTTCGCGGAAGTGCAGGCCAGCATCTCGGGAGTTATCCCCTCAATTGCGGAACGGATATTTTCCTGCAGTGCTGGGATATTTCTTGGTTTGTTTTTGTAGACCTGTCCTTTTAGGTAACCCCACAGGAAATAATCCGGTGGAGTTAAATCGGGTGATCGTGGTGGCCAAATCCCCTTGGAAATGACTCGGCCTGGGAAGAAGGAATTGATGACGGCCATGCTGACCCTCGATGTGTGGCATGTTGCTCCGTGCTGCTGAAAGTAGCCAAATCATGGATACACGATTTGACCGGAGGCTTCCGGCCACCTAACTTCTTCACGAATTCCACTTGACACTGCTTGAATGACTGGGTTCTCCAGTACGTGCGCACCAGAAACACGCGCTCTTCCAGAGTGTAGCGGTATATGCTTGCGCCTTATTCCGCTTAGCACACACCTGCAGCCAGTTTTTCTCATGGATCAAGCTATGTCCCCGTAAAATTTCATCGCCCTACATGAAGTGGTTTACCAGTTATGCGCCATTTTGCCGGTTCGGGAAGTAGTGGGACACCCTGTACATATACAAAAATAATCTGAATACTGGTCAGGTACTCACATATAATAAGGGGGGGATACAACAGATTGCCGACAGGGCAGGCCATGCTGGGATGTTGACTTCGGCGGTATCCCAGGTGACGTAGACCAACAAAGGACGGGCAAGGCAGGAGGACCATCTCATAGTTGAGTCAGGGAGCATATACTACATAAGAGGGGCAAACTTCTGTCGGCGCCTTTGATGTTTGCGTCTCTCTGTTTATAGGGCGTTGCCAAGGCTGACGGCCATCTTGAAGTGTGTGGTACTCCAACGAGGTGTAAATAGGGTGCAGGCAAAAATAGGGTCCGCCATCTTCGATGGTTTTGGCTGCCATGGCAACTACACGGCAAGAACACGCGCAATTTGAATTCGATATTGGAAAATGGGTAAGTAAATTGTTATTGCCGTGTATTGCCATGGCTGCCAAAACCATCAAAGATGGCGGACCCCCGCGGACCTTGACGACCTGCCTGTACCCTATTTATACCTCGTTGGCGCACCACACACTTCAAGATGGCCGCCAGCCTTGGCAACGCCCTATAAACAGAGAGACGTAAAAATCGAATGTTTGCGCCTCTTATGTAGTATATGCTCCCTGGTTGAGTTGTTGGCACCACCAGACCAAAACCTGTCGCCGTGCATGGGACGAAGGAGGGCAGCAAAACCTCCAGGCTTCCGGAAGGAAGTGTCATAAAAAAATAAATTTTGTGGCGTAACGTAAGCAACTAGTCAAAAAATGACACCTTTCCGTGTTCTTCTTGCGATAAAAAATTACACAATGAAGGTAGGTAAACAACTCGCATATATGTTACGTAGATTTAAACAAGCTTTCTAACGATGTATAAAGTTATTTTTTGGACCATTTTCCTGGGAGTTATTTAGAGTCAAACACAGGGGCCAGTATTTAAAAATCCGATAGTATTTCTACTCTCAATATGCTGTGAGATATGTAGCTGTAACATTTGTACACAGACTTGACCTTTATCTCCTGATTTTACCATGTCACAACTGACCCCAAGGAAGCTGTTACAACTGTCCCCATTGTGTGTTGTCTTGCAGAG
>KZ538332.1:69179-82212 GCA_000934665.2 Catajapyx aquilonaris
GTGGGTGCGCCTCTGACTAAAGGAACCTTTCTCATGATACCAAGAGCAATTCAATGGCATCTCTACCCTCCACAAATTCAGTTGATTACTGTCAGTCACAAAAGTTGGGAACAAACCTTGAGTTTGGTTTTTTGCGTATAGATTATAGAAGAACAAAAAACAAAAAAGCAGTAGCTTAGAGGCCATACTGGCACATGTACTGTGTGTGTTTCAGCTTCAGGGCCTTCCAAATGTATTTATTATTGGTTATGTTTCAATCATACCCTGTTACAACCAACCCCGATCTCCCCTACCTATATACTCGTAATTCAAAACCGCCAAAATTGGACTTAGTTTTTTTCTCTTGTATGTCCACACTTTGTTCATTTTTGTCTGAAATAATTCTGCAATTTTTTGGAGAATCAGAAGAACTAGTTGATAGCTTTACATACCACCAGATTGATTGATTTATAGGATTTTAATGGTGAAAGAGCAACCATGACCATACTGCACCAAAGAACAGTTACATTAATAAAATGAATTAGAGATGCTGTACCTAATGGGTAAACAATTAAATGTAAAACCATAAATCCTTTAAGGATGAAATCCTACACTTTAAAGTTGAAGGAGTGAGGTAGAGATAGAAAATTTATACAGGGTCATATTAAAAAATGCATGGATTATGAAACCCTATAACTCAAAAACATATCTGAGTGATTTAAGTTTTGAAATGCCTGTAGTTTTGGCCTTACCTCAGTATATTTCTATAGGAGCTCCTTTTGTCGCTTGGCAGATAATAAGATGGTGAGGTGTTTGGTCTATGCCAAACCTGCTCAATCCGTGTGGAGTTACTGTTGCGACGGCTGTTGTGATTATATCCTGTAGGTGCTGGAGACCCTGGATCTTTTCACCATACACAGTGCTCTTGATCTCCACAAGAAAAAGTCCAGTGGGGTAATATCTGGGCTTCCGGCGGGCCAGGCATCAGGGAACTTCTCATTCAAGACTTTGGCCATGGGCAGGCTGAACAAAATTGATGATAATGAAACTTTCCTATGCCAGGTTTGTTTCACAGATCACCTGTTTATGTGAATGGGTAAATTAACCAGCATAATTGCCAATTTGGGAATCAGAGCAACCCAATGAAATTCACGAGTATGTTTGTGGTTCTGAAAAAGTGAATGTTTAGTGTGGGCTGCTCTGTGACCATGTTGTTGGCCCTTCCCTTTTATGGAGAGCACCATTACTGGAGTCACTTACCTGGACTTGCTTAAGGTATATGTTTTCCCACAAATTGAAGACTTGGACAGAGAACTTGGGAGTAGGACCATTCTCATGCAGGACAGTGTACTATCGAGTTCAAATACTTTAGGCCACTTTATCCTGGCCATGAAGCAACCCTACACACACACCCAGGCGCGCATTCCTATCCTTGTGAGGTTTTTCCAAAATTTAAAATTTAAAACTAACCTAACCTAACCTACAAGGAATCACACGAAATTTTGGTGAAATATTTTTACTGTCTTTATGAGGTATTTTTTCGATTTTTCCCTATCCTTGTGAGGCGTGTGTTCACTATGAGGTGCAGGAAAATTACCTCGTAATGACAAAATTCCTCACAAGGATAGGAAAAACGCGTAAAAATTTCCTCACAAGGATAGCAATACGCGCCCACACACACAGTTCTGTTCTGAATTAGCTGTGGGGACGTGAAAATTCCACTTTTCGAAGCTAGTGTAAACTAACCTAACCTACCCTACCCTACCCTACCCTACCTAAACTACCCTACCCTCACTCACCTAGGCTGAGAAAAATGGACTTTTGTGAAACCCTACGAATGAAAATAGTGGGGACATGTCCCCACTATTTTTTTTACGTCCCCACTGTAATAGTACACAGCGCATGTTTTTTTAGTGGGGACCTGAAAATGTCCCCACAATTAAATTGTGGGGACACATGTCCCCACAGCTATAGTAAAAACACACAAACTTCCGTCCCCTGAGCTAATGCAAGACCTGTACACACACACACACACACCCATGTTATAAAGTGCTATCCTTGTGAGGGTCTGGCAAAAATAAAAATTTAAAACTAACCTAACCTAACCTAACCTAACCTACAAAATACACACGAAATTTTGGTGACCTATTTTTTCACAGTAAAAAGGAGGTCTTGGTTTGATTTTCCGCCATCCTTGTGAGGACTGTGTACGTTATGAGGGCCTGAAAAAAGTCCTCGTAAGGTTTTCGGTCCTCACAAGGATAGGAAACTTGCGAAAAATATCCTCACAAGGATAGCAATGTCTGATCACCCATTACACACACACACACACACACACACACACACACACACACACCTCCTTAACATGGGGTCTGTGCGAAGGGTTTCTTCAAGACCAGGATAAAGTGGCCAAAAGTATTTGAACCCGATAGTACATCCCCTCTTCAGCCTGCCCATGCACAAAGTCTTGAATGAGAAGTTCCCCTACGCCTGGCCCCCTAGAGGCCTAGATCTTACCCCTCTGGACTTTTTCTTGTGGGGATACATCAAGAACACTGTATGGTGAAGAGATCTGGGATCTCCAGCATCTACGGGATAGGATTGCTCAGCCATTGCAATGGTAACTCCAGACTGATTAAGCAGGTTTGGTATGAGACCAAATACCGTCTTGATAAAATATCTGTCAAGCGACAAATGGAGCTCATAACGTAGCATTCTAAGGTAAGCCCAAAACTTAAGACATTTCTTAGCATTTCAAAACTTAAATCATTCAGATATGCTTACAAGTTTTCAACTTACAGAGTTTTATAATCCATGCATTCTTTTTTGATGACCTTGTGTTTTTCCATGTTCACGATAAAGAAAATGAGCTTCATCAATTGGTGCATCTGATTTTCTCATAATATTTTTAAAGGGGTATAAAAGGAGGAGGAAGCTGATTCCCTACATTCTGTAGCATTTAGATTTGTATTTCATAATGAAATGGTTTAACCAGAAGAGATCCCAGAAAAAAATTAGTAAGTGCCCTTTCTCGGTCAGGCAGCATGTGATGTCAGTTCTGACCAGTAGGCTATTTTGGAATTTTTAAGAAATGTAATGGCAGCTTGTGATTTTCTCTGAGTACCACAGGCTAAAAGCTATTTCACAAATTTTGTGACATGTGAACATGGTGGGAACTGAGCAGCAGTGGGGCAGGGTTGAATTGCAGGGACATAGTGACCCTGTCTGTAAGGAAGCCATTCCAATAAATTGTTGTGACCAATCCTTTTGCTGCCAGCTCCCTGTCCTCTTTCCAACTGGCCAAAATTCATTGGGTTGGACTTCAGTGATTTCACCTCTGCTCAACCACTGACTTTCAAACCGTTGTGGAATTTCTTAATAATTTAGGTAGTGCTTTGACCCTTTCTGGAGTTTGTCCCATGTAACTTTATTATTTATACCATAGCATTCCTGTTCGGATTTTTGTGTGTGTGAAGTGCCCTGGTCTGCAGTTGGGAGTGAATGGGAGGGGAAGTGTAAGTGCAATGTCAGTCTCAGTCATTTTGTGAGTTATCCCAGGTGGTTAGTCTCAAGGAATCCCACCCGGGATGAAGCCAGAGATGACCCAACTCTGCATGAGATGAAGAGGGGAAAGCCTGGCTTGGGAACATGAACTCACAAGGGACAGTCCCCGGGTGATAATGACAGCTCTTGATGAAACTTAACATGGGACTTAACAGGACAATATATGATAACCAAAAATTAAATATTTCGTGCTGAGGCCCATATTTGCAAATGTTATGACGTCTTAAAGTGCCAAAAATAGTACATTTTCATACACAATGGGATTACATTAGCGACCACATATAATGACATTGATGTGTTTAATCAGTTTCTAGACTTTTTCTCATTGGAAAAAAAATCCTATAGAACTGCTCTATTTGTCCGTCTGTGGACAGGTATCAAGAACTAAACTGTAAGAGATAAACGGTTTTCATATTCGGATTAAGCATGACCAAAATAGGTTTCATGGTCAACTTTTGGTGACCCGCCACTTCCGGTTTTCCTGGTGCACTCTATCTGCACAAGTCTACGGGCGGTTTAGAAAACTGGAAGTGGCGGGTCACCGGAAGTTGACCATGAAACCTATTTTGGTCATGCTTAATCCGAATATGAAAACTGTTTGTTTCTATCTCTTACGGTTTAGGCCTTGATACCTGTCCACAGATGGACGGACGGATGGACAGAGCCATTCTATAAGACTTTTCCGATTTAAAAAAATCTAAAAACTGTTTACACACTTCAATGTCATTACATGTGGTTGCTAATGTAATCCCATTGTGTATGAAAATGTAATATTTTTGGCACTTTAAGACGTCATGACTTTTGCAAATGTTGGCCTCAGCAGAAAATATTTCATTTATGGTTATCATATATTGTCCTGTTAAGTCCCATGTTAAGTTTCATCAAGATCCGTCATTATCACCCGGGGACTGTCCCTTGTCAGTACCCTTCCATCCATGGATGCTTATGTTTCTGCACTGCCACTCCCCCATCACTAGAATTTTTGGAATACTACAGTTCTATAACCACCTATTTCCCACCTAGTTTACTTGCTACTGAATTTGTGAAATAGACTTAAGAGATGCCTGAGTAGCTGGGATTTTTTCTACATCTTTTAGCATTTTTTTGTAATAAAATGTATATTTTTCCTTAAGGGGACATGTGGTGACGCAGGAATGTGTTGATCGCATCATAAAGAAGGACTGGCTGCATCCACTAACTGACCAAACATTAACAGAATCAGATATCATTCCACTGCAGAGGGTAATGAATGAGTATTTGAATTAAAACTGCCTAATTTGACACTTATCTTTTACTTTCAGGGTGGTACAGGATTTGCAAGTGTCAATGAGAAGCTTCAGGCAAAAGAACAGAGACCTGTCTTGCAAGTCTGATGTGTATATCAGGCTCTTTTGCACCCCTTGATGTGTTTGCACATGTGTATCATTAGTGTCCTAAAATATGGCACATACAGGTGCCCCCCAACTTATGTAAGGTTTGTTCCACAACCTTAAGTGTAAGTCGAATTTTACACAAGTCTATGCCATGTTATATACTGTAATTTTCCTTCCAATTAATAAGATACAAATGGGCAAATTGGCAAATTGGCAAAAAAATAACATTCCTTGGTCTGCAGTGCACATGACAGACAAATGGTAATGGTACAAACCCACAATAAGTGCCACTTAGCAACTCTCGCATCTAATTAAATTCATCATGGTCCAAGGTGGAGGACTCAGAAAAAGTATTGTGGTTTTGGAGCCTTGTGTACCTTACACTAGCTGTGTCAAGGAATGGTATAGGGCAGTGGTTTCCAACCTTTTACTAACTGCGACCCCCTAAACATGTTTCCATAAATGTGCGACCCCCCCAGGCCCCTTCTACAACTGGCCCATTTCCGGAAAACATACACTCTGTACGACTGCAAAAATGGTCCAATTTACACAGAAATTGCAAAAAAAAAAAAAAAAGTTGAACAAAGGCTCGCGACCCTGCGCGACCCCCAGGTTGGAAACCACTGGTAGAGGGAGACATATTCGAGTTGCCATGTGTGGCAATTTAAAGCATTTTCTTGCAATTGGCGTCATATTATATGACCAGACTATTGCATTAATTTAGCAGAATTTTTGGGCATGATAGAATTTTTTTACATAGTCTGGATCTATGTAAATCAAGGGTGTGTAAGTCAGGTACTGCCTGTACTTTATAAAACCATCACTTTAGACCAGCCCCCTGTCACTCATGTACCTTATACATTGCTCCCCCTGTGAACTTAGCTGATCTCCCACACCAAGGGGGGTTTGCCACAAGCGGCGCTAGGATCACGCACCAAGATAGGTGGTGCCGCCACTAGCGGGAAATTCTGAACCATTCCGGTCGACTCCGATTGGCTGGAGTCTTAAAGGCCTCCTGTACTACTCCAGCCAATCGGGAGTCGACCAGAATAGTTCAGAATTTCCCGCTAGTGGCGGCGCCCCCTATCTTGGGGTGTGATCTTAGACCATATATACCAGTAGACGCTCCCTCTCCCTCTCAAAAGTGAAACCTGCCGTTCTGAGGGGGGGATCACGTGACTTAGGGCAAAAGGGAGGCGGGAAGGCGAAATTAACATGGCGCCTTATGGGGATTCCGACTATCTTTGCGCCGTCACCGTCAGGCGCCTATTGGGACTAAAAATATGCAATGGGTACCAAATGATAGCTCCACTCATGCCCCGTCTCATGCCGTGCATCTCCATCCGAGAGGTTGAGCGGGGAAGGACATAAAAAATCCTACACTTTGTCATTGTTTCTCGCCGGAAGTGCAGTTGTGTCACTACATCACTCAAACAACCACATTAAAATGATGCAAATTTTAATATGTTGTACAGACAATCTTCCTGTGCATATTTCACCAACTCGGGGTCGATTATAGAGGTTGGTTTAATTATTCGAAAATAAAAAAGTGATATCGGAACTTAGGGCAGCTTCAGTTAGGTACTGATTGATCAAAGTCTGTGCAAAACATAATAATAATAATAATAATAATAATAATAATAATAATAATAATAATAATAATAATAATAGGCACAATTATTATTATTACTGCTACTATTGCTGCTGCTATTATTATTATTATTATTATTATTATTATTATTATTATTATTATTATTATTATAATATAATAATAATAATAATAATTATTATTATTATTATTATTATTATTATTATTATTATATAATAATAATAATAATAATTATTATTATTATTATTATTATTATTATTATTATAATTATATGTTTTGCACAGACTTTGATCAATCAGTACCTAACTGAAGCTGCCCTAAGTTCCGATATCACTTTTTTATTTTCGAATAATTAAATCAACCTCAATAATCGGCCCCGAGTTGGTGAAATATGCACAGGAAGATTGTCTTTACGACATATTAAAATTTGGATCATTTTAATGTGGTTGTTTGAGTGATGTAGTGACACAAACTGCACTTCCGGCGAGAAACAATGACAAAGTGTAGGATTTTTTATGTCCTTCCCCGCTCAACCTCTCGGATGGAGATGCACGGCATGAGACGGGGCATGAGTGGAGCTATTATTTGGTATGCATTGCATATTTTTTGTCCCAATAGGCGCCTGACAGTGACGGCGCGAAGATAGTCGGAATCCCCATAAGGCGCCATGTTAATTTCGCCTTCCCGCCTCCCTTTTGCCCTAAGTCACGTGATCCCCCCTCAGAGTGGGGGGTTTCACTTCTGGGCTTGCTCGTAAACGGGAGGGGAGCGTCTACTGGTATATATGGTCTAAGGGTGTGATCTTACCGCTGCCCGTGGCACACTCCCCGTGGTGGGGGAGATCAGCTAAGCTCACACAAAAAGGGGGGGAAGTGACCGTGGCCTGCTGTAGACTACTGTATTTGTTTCTGCATGAAAGCTGTGGACAGGTCATTAATCAATGTGGTAGTGCACTCGACAGGATTGTAATCTACTATCTATTTATTTAACCCCCTGTGTTTGACTCTAAATAACTCCCAGGCAAATGATTCAAAAAAATAAAGTTATATAATATTCGAAAGCTTGTTTAAATCCACGTAACATATATGCGAGTTGTTTTCCTATCTTAATTGTAATTTTTTATCATGAGAAGGTGTCATTTTTTGACTGTTTGCTGATACACCGTAGAAGTATTTTTTATGTGACACTTACCCAAGGCCAAAAAATTTCCCTGTGAACCATGGATAGTGCACATCTTTGTCTATCTAATGATAGGTTTTAAACTTAGAAATCACCATTTGTGTAATCATAAGTAAGTGTCTTGCACACCTTTGCTATCTCAGCCATTTCTAATCCTAATTATTTCACGAATGTGCTGTCGGCAAGTCAGAAATGTGCGTGATAAAATTAAACCAAGCTCCAATACACTACATTTTAAAAATGTATTGTTTTAGGGGAGGCGAAGTGGCGCTGCGGTAACGTATGCGCCCGCGGATGTTCAGGTCCCAGGTTCGATCCCAACCCGGGGTTCCCCCCTTCATCTCGCGCAGAGTAAGACCGTCTCTGGCTTCGTTTCGGGTGGCGATCCTTCCACATATGCAACCCGGGGGAGTTCACAAAACGGCACATCAACGTCTGTGCACACGCACTTTGCACATCCCCTCCCAGTTTCCCTGCCCGTGGGTCCGAGCGTATTCAAAAATAGACAACAGCCCTTTCCCTCCAATGGTGGTAATCCACCCCCCTATAGGCGAAACAGGTCATCACGGGGTACTTAAAAAAAAAAAAAAATTATTGTTTTAGTAAGTTTGATATATTGGTGACTCCGGATGTAACAGCCTCGGTTATAACAGACTCAAAAGGCCGGTCCCAGAAAATTTCCTTGAGCCCTGTGTATTTTTACTCCTGATATAATATACAGTAAAACTTCTATAAGTCGAACTTCTCTAAGTCGAAGAAAATGACGAGCTTGGTTGGTCACAATGTAAAATAATAGGAAATAAACTTCCCTAACTCGAATTTCTATAACTCGAAGTTCTCCATAACTTGAAGTGCAGGCAGGGCCTTAAGATGGGATATCAATGCATTTTCAGTCTCCCTAAGTCGAAGTTCATGTTGCCGAGTACGGAAAATTTTGTAATTTCCCAGCCAAAGGGTCGACAGTAGGCCACATGTACAGAAAGGCTCAATTTCCTGATCTCTGTCTACCAGACGCACCGAAAGAAGTGTTTGACTCGATTGTCACAATTGAATCCTTGAATCTAAGAGTAGGAAAATGTCCATAACGGGAGATTTTTTTACAACAAAACAACGAGGAACATTGTGAGTGTGATAGAGACAGTTACATTTAAGTTTTGAACACCTTTCGTCGCTGGATGTAAAGGTAGGCTTCCTTATAGAGTTCTGTGCTTTAAAAAAGCCAAACTTCTCTAACTCGAATCTTCTATAACTCGAAGTTTTTTCCCGGTCCCATGGAGATTCGACTTGTAGAAGTTTTACTGTACTCATTTTCACCTCATCTCGGCTATAACAA
This sequence comes from Catajapyx aquilonaris, assembly GCA_000934665.2. Lineage (NCBI taxonomy): Eukaryota > Metazoa > Arthropoda > Diplura > Dicellurata > Japygidae > Catajapyx > Catajapyx aquilonaris. The sequence continues at coordinate 78,217 of KZ538332.1, forward strand.
CATTTTTTAGCCCGTCGGCGAGAAAATATGCTGCTTTTGATTATTATTCAGCATCTTTTTCCACGTGCAGGAAGGCAGTGAATACTGGAGGGGAGGATTTTTGCATCTGTCACTGATCTAACAAGGGAACGACCAAGGTCGGTCGCCTCGCATTTTGTTGAAACTCGTTTGAGGGGTCACTCATGTGTGATAGACACAATGATGAATGTCCTAGATGCTACTGTCCAGCCGTTTCCCAGATATGAGCGACAAAAAAATCCGAATTTTGGCCACGTGTGATGGCGCGTACAGGTGTCAGGCGGGAAGGGACAAGTGCAAGAGCCCCTATTCCCCTATACGCGTTGCCAAAATTCGGATGTTTCTGTCTCTCATATCTGGGAAACAGATGGACAGTGTCATCTAGGACATTCACCATTGTGTCTTATCGCACATGAGTGACCCCTCAAGCAAGTTTCAACCAAATAGCAGGTGACCGACCTTGGTCGTTCCCTTGTAAGTTACTCAAAATCATACTTTTTCTGGTACATTTGGCAATAAGAGGCGCAGAAGAAAACTATGGATTGTTTTTTTGTCCTACCTAATTTACCAGTGAGCTAATTTTGCGTTTTTGTGGATAGTTTCATTAATAAATGCAATAATGGACATTATAAGCACATGGAAAGCGTTTTCTCCACGGTCCCTTGAAGACTGTTATATCCAAAGTCAATTGTACAAGTGCCCAGGGCACTTTATGGTGGGAATGCACTGTGATCCGTAGTGGGACCAAGGAGGAGGAGGATCTTGCCATTGATACCATGGTTGTAAACTGAGAAGATAAATATCATAAATGACTCACCTTTAGCTGGTTAAAAGTCTTCTCCCAAGCCCTCACTAAAATCACTGTCAGAGTTTCCCTCAGACTTTTAACCAGCCCTCTCCTGATTCTAGGCCTCTTGGTGCATTGGTCATGCGAGCAGGGGCGTAACGACCATAAGTGCAGGTGGTGCGACTGCACCAGGGCCCCCTAGCCAAGTGACCCTCGAATTTTCCAACAAGTTTTAGAAAAATTTTAGGAAACTCACAAAACCATAATATACCTATAACCTATACAGGCTATGTAATTGATAGAAGAAGGGGATTCGACTATCTGATCGATTCAGGGTCTCACTATGTCACTGAGACACTCGCAGTCGCAGTGTCAGTAGAAAAACACTGAAATGATAAATCATTACATACGTAATGGCTCATATAGTCTACTGCCTATAATGGGGTCTCTGATACGATGGCCACTGGGCCAGGGGCCCTGGGGCCCCCAGACTAAAATACGTGAGATATGAACTCTCTTCGAAATACCATACCAGAAGAAAGACTTACCTGTTAGTGAACTCGTCATCCTGAGCATCAAAAACGATCGGACAAGGAAGTGGGTGTTTCATAAGGCAATGTTGATGAACAAAAGGCACAAAGAAACCTGTAATGCAAGTTCGCGACTTTTCCTAGAAAAACAAGAGGCTAACAGTGACATCTTATTTTTCAACATAGTCCCCTTGCATGCTGATAAGCTTTGTCCAGAGTTTCTCCCATTTTTCTATGTGGTCCCAAAAAAATTGCTTCTGCAACATATCCTCCACAGGAGAAATCACTTCAGAGACAGATCCATGTGCCCTTCCATAAAGTTGTTTGTTATATTGGGGAATCGGCCAAAGCTTAAGGTTTAGTGTTTTAGCACTAACAGTGCGAAAAAAATGTCGCGGAAAAAATGGAGAGTTGGCCTGTGAATGCTCAACTCGAATGGCAAACTGTGAGGCTGAGTTGTTTCCCAACAAGCGGAGACCTACTATAGCTCAGGCAAAGGTGTAGACTGCAGAAGAAGGATATATGGTATCCACTGTAGCCAAACTGATGGCCAGGACCTCTGCTATGACTGTATCTCACTGTCAACCCCCTGTCTCCCATTTCCATGGTCGCCACAGCAGAGATGTTTTCCTCGGTAACAGTCGCTGGCCTTCCCTGGCTCTTCCGGGCTTTCTTGCCCACACTGGAAGTGTGAAACCCATCTAATCACCCTTGGGTATGATGAATAACTGCCCCTCATTGTATCGGCATGCCCATATTAAATATCCGCAGAGCTCATCTTCTCCAAAGGGAGATATTTGATGACAGAACGAGGCTCAAAGTTGTACTTGTCCTTGCAGAAGATTCACTGCTCTTTCCACTCTTCTAGATTTTTCCTCCCTTTTACATGATTGATGTAGGAATAATGGTGAAATATCCTGTGATCAGCACAAGAATGCCTCTATATGTTGCCCCATTTTAATATCTACGTGGGTTGATTCATAAGTCATTGTTCGTATTTTTAAATTCAAAAACGGTAACACATACAGAGATGACCTTTGCTGAGTTTTGAAGCTTCGTCGATTACAATTTGATATGGCATAATTATATTATGTCATCCATATCGCGGGGGAGGCAGGGAAACAAAAGGGGATCATGACCCCCAGTCCCCCACACCTCACCATCGCCCTAAGAAGTCCCGAGCCCGATGCGCTTGGAGCTGTGGGATGCTGCATGCTGGACACTCGGAGATGGACAACACAGGAGCTTGCTTTCGAGTGTGGGACAAGTCAGAGCACTATGACTGGAGCCATGTGTCATCCATCGCCACAAACCGTTTGAAAAAACCATCATCCTCAATGCGATCGAGTTCCTAGTGAAGGCAAAATGTCGGCTCTTTTGCACCTTAAAGAGATGGCGAGGAACCAGTGAGGATGCCAACTTCCTGAGACCTTCCTTTCAGTCTTTCAGAGTCCTAAGCATAATATACATGCTGAGATCTTGCCTCACCCTGTACGCATCTGTGGACTTGCCCGGTTCACCAGCAATTAAATAAGCTTGTTTATAAGGCAGCGTGGGCAGAATTCTTAAACTAATTAACGGACTGGCCGTGCCATGAAACATAGTTGGATACACGGAACAAAATATCTAAACCAAGGGGTTATTAACCACTCGACTGTGTACACTGGAGTACCAAAATTCAAGGTGTACCAAGGAGTGCCAAGGTAAGGAACCTAAGGAGTACCAGGGAGTACCACTGCTCACTGCAGGTGTACGCCTGAATACCAAAGTGGTTAACCCCTTGATCTAAACTTTAGATTTTTCTAGTGTCTTTCAAGCTTTAGATTCTAACCTACACACCTTGTCTTTAACAGTCTCCTTAACATTCCACCTTTGCAAAATCTCCTCATTCCTAATCCTGTCCAACTTAGTAACCCCACAAACAGCCCAGGGATAATGCATCTCTGTAGCCAGCACCCTACTCTTATGCCTATCTGACCAAACCCATGCTTCACTACCATACATAAGTGAAGGAACAATAACATGAGAATAGACAGACAACCTGCAGGCAGAGGATAAGTCCTTATTTCTAGAAAACTTACTTGTGGCCATCCATTCTACCATTACTCTCAAGGACACTACCCAGGTATACAAACTGGTGGACCTGCTCAACCAGTCTTCCTCGTACCTGCAACAGACAAGGAGAAACCTGCTGTCCTCTCTCAAATACCAATACCTTAGTCTTATCTACATTAATCTTCATACCCCTCTTTTCACAAACATTATCTAACTTGCATAGGATCAACTGTAAATCAGCCTCACTCTCCGCCAGAAGGGCATACAGCAAGTGACAACCTAACTCCTCACCAAACTGCACTCCTACATCTTCAATCATTGCTTCCCTTACACATGCATCTAACAATAAGTACAAGTTAAATAATCATGGAGACACGACACAACCCTGCTTTACCCCAACACATGTTAAACCAGTCAGAGAAACCCCCACTAAGTTCTAACACAAGCTCTACTCTCTTCATACATTAGCTCTTGCTTCATACAATGACTTTATAGGCTCCAACAGGCGACCCTTCACTCCATAGAGACTCAGAACTTCCCACAAACCTTCCCTACTTACTGTGTCATATGCTTTCTCTAAGTCTACAAAGGCAACAAAAACCTTCT
>KZ538333.1:0-35414 GCA_000934665.2 Catajapyx aquilonaris
GGCTCGCCCTGGCCTTACCGTTCGTCTCTCAGGAAAACTGCTTATACCCTCGGAATAAGGATTTCTTGCCCGATTTTTAGAACACAACTTGTATTTTAAGTGGAGTGTCCAACCTGTACTGCTGTACAGCTCTACTGTGAGCAATTAAACTTTCAAATATTGCACACGACGCACTTTTTTTTTTACATTACAAACAACTGAAAGTAAAGATGTTTTTTTTGTTGTACTTGTTTTGTTTTACACTATCTTGTTGGCAGCCATGAAAGCCTTTCATACCATTTGGCTCATTCAAATCTCGATCCAAATCTAGACGCAAATGAGGTGGGACTGCCAAGTAAGACCACAAATTTTGCTTGAGAGGAGGTAGTGATCATGAGTCCACACCAGTCACCACGGTCCGCACATTTTCAGCATGTTGGCACAGCTCCAGTGATCCATATGCCGCCACAGCTTGCTAATCACAATCCATATCACCCAATGAGGATCATAAACTTTTATAGCTTTTATGGACAGCTGATTGTGTACTACGGTACAGTACTGTAATGGGCCTGCTGTGTCGTCATCCAGCCTGCTCCACGGCGAGGTGTCTGAACGCGCCCCGAAATGCGCTGTAGCCTGTGGTGCCATCTGGCGTGCAGTGTGTGGAAGAGGCCCATCCCCCGAGCAGCCCACCAACCCCTGCCCTCCACTCGCTTTGCAACAACCGTACGGACTGTGCCCGGCATCATTACGAGAGGCAGGCAATGAGATCTGCGGTCCAGGCCCGGAACCACCACCACCAGGAGGAGGAGGGTGGGCACAGCACAGTCCAGGGGCAGCCCTCCACCCATCACCCCTGCTGAAAAGGGCAAAGGCGCCGGATTCTGCCAACAGTCCTCGATTGGTCAACAGCATCTCCAAAAGCTATGAGTCATTCCAGTGCAGGTCTGTGTTGTACTGCAGCTGGTGGCTGTGCTGTGCAAGGCACTGGCTGACTGGGTTGGATTGTTGCAGGGTGCCATGCGTGATGGATGCTAACGGAGGAGGAGGAGGCAGAGGAGCAGCCAGGGGGCTGTCCATCCCGGACAGGGTCGCACAGATCTACTACTCCCACGGGGTGTTCTGCGCCAGTCATCCCGTACCTGTTATACTACTCACCCTTGTTGTTATCATATGCTGCTGGTGAGTATCAGGTCTGTTACTGGCAGGGAAATGCTGCAGCATTATATCAGACTATTTTAGGAAAGATAGGCATGCGACTGCCAGTTATTATGACCACCCACTTGAGCCACCCTAGCTTTAGGATGGAGATGCATAGTTGCTTTGGATTTGGAATTTTAGTTAAAGCATGCGTGTTGCGTATATTACCACAATATTGTGTGTGTGTGTGTGTGGGNGGGGGGGGACAACACAGAAACAGATGCATTGCAAGAAAGAAAACATGGATTATGATGCCTAAAGAATAGCTTTATATAATATTGTGATTTGTTGATAATACTGTTCAGAAATAACACATGACATGTGAACGAATTCAGAAGGAAGTAAACAGATGCAAAGTTGATAAATCATTACGGAGTGCATCCTGGCTAAAATTTTACCTGTCCTTTTTTCCCCAGCTGTCCTCTTGTAAATCTGCCTCTTCCTGGCAATGTCCCGCAAGAATTTGCAACTCCCCTTGCCAACTACACCATCCCTCCGACTGACTACTCTGAATCCTCTTACGGCAATGATGGCGGTGTTGGAAGCAACCCATCTCCTCATCTTCTTCCACCACAACCCCGCTTCCCTCGCTGGTACCGTGGCCCTCCAATGGGCTACGTGCAGCAGCTGGTTGTTCGTACTACGGTCTCTCCCTGGACCAAAGACCTGATACTCACAGATGCCTTCCGAGCTCCGTTGGCACAGGTGTTTCGCCTTCTGGAATCCCTCGGGAACTTCCAACTAACTGGAAATTCATCTGGGAAGAGCAATTTGGCTGATGTTTGTTTACATGTGGAGGGTGTGAAGCCAAAGGTGCTGCAGGAAGTGAGGTTCCTCTTTCCAGAGTACAACTGCCTGGTGCTGTCTCCAGCTAATTTTTGGGGGCAGAGCCTCATGAGGTATCAGGAAGACCCAGACATCATTGGGACAATTTTTTCATATCAGGTAAGCTCAGAGTTCGAGTTACATCATAAGTAAGGATAATAATTCTCTTGCTTCTAATGAGGGTTTAGAATAGAGATTGACTTGTTCATCTGTGCAATATGATTCACTGCTTATGCAAACTAGGGAATGTTCATTTGCACTGAATATGCTTTATTTCCTGAGTAGTAACCAAGGTCACTGGATTGTTTTATTATGATCAAAATACTGCAGTAAAATGTTTTAGATCTGATAGATACCATACTTATGAGAAAACAGCATGTAGCGTAGCTCTCTGGAAATTCTAGACAAACTAAGAACCCTCTAAATTACCTGCAGGGAATTAAGGTGGGGATATAGAGAATCCGGACTTCTTCGAGTTCCAACTCTGGCCGAAAGAGGAGACTCTGGATCCCACCCTCCCTACACAAAAGAAGGGTCTCTTTGCGGTAGACCATTCCCTCTAGGCACAATAAAAACCGTGAAAATTAGGGTTCCCCCTACTTCTAGTAGTTCTCAAATCAGTCAAATTTTGACAAAATTATTATTTGTCAGAAGGTTACAGCTAAACATAAAAATTGGCTTCATTGGTCAGGAGCACCAATTTTTTCGCATTTTTGGGTGCTTGTTACAACATCACTTAAAATTTCATGACGGCTTAAATTACTCTCGTATGCAAATGACTTTTAAAAATACTAGGGCCGTTTTCTCGAACAGTGGTTCAAATGTACACCGGGTTCAAAGCCAGTTTAATCTCTGATTTGATTGTTGTTAGGCTGTTGTCAAGGGTTTAAACCGGGTTTGAACCGGGTTTACATTTGAACCACTGTTCGAGAAAACGGCCCTAATAATATGGGAAAAGTACCACACACATGTGTAAGAGAGAGGTCAGTTACACTTCCACAAAAAAAAATCGGTTCTGCTGTTGTTAGCGAGATTTTTACTCCCCAATTCTCTTTATCCTCCCCTTAAATTTAAACTCAAGAAGTTTGACGGAAGTATTAAAACATCTGCATATGTTGTGTTAACTTGATGTACTAGTCATAGTAGATGAGTCATATTCCATGAACTCTCGCCTTATCAAGAAACCAGAGCACATTGGTGTGCATGTGACGTGGTTTACCCAGTGAATGGACGATCACCATATGCACATTGCATTACTTATTTCACACACACACGCGCACACCCACAGATCATGCTTTGTAAAACTGAAAGCTGACGCACCATGCAGTTTAGGAAATACTCATCTAGTGTCATGTTTAACATTCCAGTACAATACGTGCCGTTGAATCTCAGTCTGGATGGTGGTTTTTTATTGTGCCATTTGCTCCACATCCAGGGTTCACAAAAGGGGAAGAACAGCCTGGCAGACCTGTTTCTTGGAATGAATGTGAAGGAGACTGGCTTCAAGCGATACCCGATCCGGACAAAACAAAGGACGCTCACCTACGCCGTCACCATTGTCTTCAAGGACTTTGATATGGAGTGAGTAATGCAGCTGCTGCATTCCAATTCAACCAGGATTTTTGAAACCTGTTTTTTTTGTATGCTTCAGATAAGGGCTGCGGTTTATATGGGAGGGGAGGGTAGCAATATGTTAGCATAGTGAATTGCTAATTTTAAAATTCAAAAAACAGTAACGTGCTGTTTTTAGAGGTTGAAATGTAAATCTTGTAGTGAGGCAAGTTCAGCTTCAGTTCCAAGAGCACATTGGTGCCATTCTGAGCATATGGAGTGTTCTTAAAACCCCAACTGTCAATTATTTGTTGCCTTGTTGGCATCTGAGACCCAGGCCAATGTGATGAACTTTGAGAGGACATAAGGGCCCTGTGGTTGGGCAGGTAGGGAAGCATATGGTTGCAATACTTCGGCTTCACATTTTGAAATGCAAGATTGACACAACACTTGTACAGTAGCCTGCAATACCTGTGTTTGCTCTCAAACTCAGCCTTTAGAAACCCAATATTGGAACCTGTGATTGTGTGACTGGCCTGTAGTGTTGATAATAATGATGACAACAATAATCTCTTTACAGGTATGTTGAAGGCCTGAAATCCCATCTTACTTCAACATACACCTTGCAACACCATGAGAATCGGACTGGATCTCGGCCTGTTGCACAAGAGATGCATCACATCCACTTTGCATCCCAGTTCAGCTTACTGGAGCTGATACCCTTATCAGTCACCTACTGCATACTGTTTTTATATGTGTACTTCTCTGTGCGGAAGATCGAACTAGTGAAAAGCAAGCTTGGGATGGCATTAAGTGCATTAGTGACTGTGGTTGCCTCTCTGTGTATGTCAGTAGGCATATGCACATTCTTTGGGCTCAGCTTTGCTCTTAATGGGAATGAAATTTTCCCATACCTGGTAGTAATAATTGGGCTTGAGAATATTGTGGTGTTGACAAAATCAGTGGTGTCAACCCCAGCACACCTGGATGTCAAAATACGTGTTGCACAGGGACTAAGTCGTGAAGGATGGAGCATCACAAAGAACCTTTTAACTGAAGTTACCATTTTGACTGTTGGGTTCTTTACATTTGTACCTGCTATACAGGAATTCTGTATATTCGCCGTGGTTGGACTTTTGTCTGATTTTTTCTTGCAAATGCTTTTCTTTGCTACACTCTTGTCTATTGATATACGTCGAATGGAGCAGCAAGATTTGCCTTCTCGACCGCAACACAATCCTGCACCACTCTTTCGTTCACCAGTGCTTGGTTCGAGGGTCCACCTCGTCCGTACCAAGTCAAGTTCACAACTGAATGGGACCATAGGACCAACCAGTGTAGTTGCACCACCATGCAATACCCCAATACTGGTGAAGCTCCCGAAACGTCTGCGACTGGTGTACTTCTGGGCAAGGACTCGCATATTTCAGCGGGCTTTTATGGTCTTTATGGTGGTGTGGATTTCAATCATGATATACAGGTATGGAAAATACTGCATATACCTCACTTTGTGGTGGATTATTGTGAATTAACCCATTTGTTCCTAGCATCCTATATATAGGACAGTAGAAGAAAAAAAATAATCTTGAAGTTGTGCATATAAATCACAGAATTAGCAAGCTGAACAACTTCATGAAAGTCTAATCAAGTGGGAGAATGCAGATACAGTAAAACTTCTTTAAGTTGAATCTCCATGGGACCGGAAAAAAACTTCGAATTGTAGAAGTTTGGATATTTTTTAAAGCACAGAACTCTATAAGGAAGCTTACCTTTATATCCAGCAATGAAAGGTGCTCAAATCTTAAAAATAACTGTCACTATCACACTTACAATGTTCCTCGTTGTTTCGTTGTAAAAAAAACTCAATTATGGACATTTGTCTACTCTTAGATTCAAGGATTCAATTGTCACAACGATCGAGTCAAACACTTCTTTCGGTACGTCTGGTAGACGGGAGATCTGGAAATTGAGCCTTTCTGTACATGTGGCCTACTCTCGACCCTTCGACTTGGAAATGAGAAAATTTTCCATACTCGCCAACATGAACTTGGACTTAGGGAGACTGAAAATGCATTGATATCCCATCGTAAGGCCCTGCCTGCACTTCGAGTTATGGAGAACTTCGAGTTATAGGAATTCGAGTTAGGGAAGTTTATTTCCTATTATTTTACATTGTGACCAACCAAGCTCATAATTTTCTTCGACTTATAGAGAACTTAGACTTAGGGAAGTTCGACTTATAAATTAGAAGTTTTACTGTACATCATATTTCAGTGATTGCATCAGCCCCAATTACAAGTTGAATTTTGGGAAATTGGCCAATTTCAGAACAGGAGCAATTGAGTTGTTATTTCCTTGAATTATAAATACTTATACAGCTTTGAAAAATAAATGCGGTGTTCGACTGTTGCAAGAAAGGTTGTGGAAAGCTACCGTAAAATATTTACATTGTTGGCCTTGAGTGGCGAATGGCAGCAAGGGAAACAATGGTGCCCTACAATCCAGATACTTTTGATAGCCATTAAAGTAACTGCTTAAATTTTGTAGATTAGTGCTAACAACAGCCACAGCAATGGGAAAAGACAGTATTTTAGATCACTCTGTATAGTCAGGTGTTACAGAGTGCAACTTGGAACCCATACTTTCCAAGATGAAAAAAGAGAAAGGCCTTCGAAAAATTTATGAAACTCGATATAATGGGCTGAAATACCTGAATTATTGGGATATAATACTATTCCATCATTGCACTGCACCATTTAATGTGGGAACTGCCACATTGCATTGCATGTAAAGTGAAGCAATGAGTGGAGAAAAAATTATACAGATTGTCCTAGTGTTCCATATGGAACGCCTGGTAACTTTTGTTGTAATTAAAATTTTATTCGGAACTATTTTTAAATATCTTAGTTTCTGTCTTATAATAACGCATGACTTAAAATCTTATTACAATATCATACATATATCAACCTTGGGAACAAATTGGTTAACATACAATGAATAATCACTGTTGTAGATAAGTGCATAGAACGGTTTTTATCCAGGTCAGGGATCGTGGAGCACCTGCACTATGACATGGATGACGTGGACTTGCCTGAGTTCAGACCACCAATGGCATCTCCACAAGTGAAAAACATGTCACTTGACATCCCTCTGAAAGCCCTGTCCTCTCTGAGGTGGATGAATGAGACAGCGGAGACCCCTGAGCTGAGGTTTGGTTCGGGATGGCCGTCTGTGTCTGCCCAGCACTGGCCCACTGTGTTTGGAATATACAACATGTCACTGGCAGGGAGTTACATTAGCTTACTCCCACCCATTCAGTTGTCTGTGTCGGTGGATCCGGAGGTTGCCTTGTCACTGAGGCATATTCAAGAGGAAAAGGCCAGCAAGCATTTTAACTGGCAGGCACTGGCAGCTGCACTTGATCCCATGGAACTTTCAGGTGAGCTGATTCATAGAGCTAATTTTGTTCGGAAGTTATTGCACTTGGCATAAAATAGCACATTGTTATTTTTCCTAATATTTGCTTGATGACAATGTACTGCTCTTTATCTGCAGACTCATCTGATATCCGGCCTCCTGTTTCGGGCAAGGGAAAGGATGCCAACCCTTTTGTGCCAACGTCTCCAGCAGAGTTCATTCTTATGGCCGTCTTTGTCATCCCAAGTGTAATATTTGTGGCCTATCTTGTCTCTGTTTTGTATCGTTGCATTTGCACCCGCAACTATGCAGAATGGAGGGCCAGCTGGGGAGGAGAGGATGGTGGAGTGGCCGGGGGAGCAGGAGGGGGAGATGGAGGAAGGTCAGGGGTGGGTGGCAGTGGAGGGGACGCCTACACACAGGTGGTGATGGAGGCACCCCCTCTGCAGCTGGAAGGCCACCCGCAAGACGTGGAATGTTTGGCTACAGATGGGACGGTAGTGGTCAGTTCCTGTTTGGCTGGTCAACTGAGGGTGTGGGACTCCCAGACAGGGGAATGTTTGGCCAAGATTGACCGTAGAGCGTGAGTGTAATTTAATTATCTAAATTTGTATTATTTTGCTGAGGGAGTGATATCGGTCTATAATGGATCCCTGATTCACTGGCAACTTACCCATTGCAGAATATTTATTAGGTTCTGTTGGAAAATCTTCGCTATTTTTTCTCTCGTATATAACAGAAACCTGTTCTGTAAGGAATGTTTTTGCTAACCAGGGTGAGTCTTCTACACGCAGATTTCACAGGATCTTCAATAGCAAAATGCTACCAAATCTCAATGATTCAGCTGGAAATCAGACCTTCCTCATAAAGGAGGCACTTTCTATCTTTTCTGCAGTGTGATTTAAAACTCTCTTGATCCAGTGCTCTACACCAGGGAAAACCTGAGCAGTGATCTTAAATTTATTGGTCACATGTATTAAAAACACCAGCAGGTGATAATGTAATTAAGCGAGATTGACCGAAGCAGGTTGGTGTATGGGTTTAGGAGCGAGACTGCTAATCGGGAGGTCCTGGGTTCGGATCCCGGGGCCGGCGACCCTGACCGTGGTTTTCTGTGGTTTCCCATGGTCCCCCCAGGATAATTCCGTAAAAATAGGCTACAGCCACTTCCTTCCTTCCCTATCCTTGATCCCATCCAATGGTGGTATTCCACACCCTGCCATCCCTGGCTACTCCGTACAGGGACATAGCCTTGAAGTAAATTAATGTACATATCTGTGTGTAAGCTTTTCTTTACACATGAATTGCAGTGTATTTCTTCGTGGTTTTAAATGAAAATGGCATATTCCCAGTGTGTTCATAGCTGCCACATTTACCCGTGAGAAGCCCTGCCCACTGAGCCCAGATGGAACGCCTAATGGAGCAGAAGATGTGACTAGCGAGTGTGGCTCTCCTTCATGCTGCCATCCCAAGAGATTTTCAACAGCCTCCTCAGACCTAGAGGAAGACACCTCTGAGTTGGGCCTTGGTGGGAGGCGGCGAGTTGGATCCCGTCTCTCTCACTTAGTCCCAGACTTAAGTTCTACCATAGAAACAGACTTTGCATCAATTTCTAATCAGTCTAGGACGGCCACGCGTAGTGGCTATGACTTTGGGCGGTTTGAGGAATTGTTTGAAGTGCATCGGAGGCAGCAGAATGGCTTGATTGATGCCAAGGAGGACAGTGGGAGTGATGGTTGTGATGCAGGGCTTGGGAGGAGTCCTCCCCATGCGGGATTTTATGTGCAAGGAGATGGGGATGAGGAGGAAGGGGGTTGTGGTGCAAGTCAGTGGAGACCAGGGCACAGGAGGAACTTGAGTGCAGGGGAGGTTGAGGTGGACGGGGGCAATGGGGGTGGGAGACTGAAGGATGCTCCTCCTGTTTGGTGCATGGACTGTCAGGATGGACTGGTGGCCTTGGGGTGTGGTAATGGGAGGATTGAATTCTGGGAGGCCTCTGCTGGAAAACTTAAGGTAACTGCATGAATGTGTTACATTTGGGTTTCCTCAGGGTTTTCTCTCCTGCAATCAAAATCCGTCACAATGTAGTTAATGAATTAATTTGGGAATTAGCCAATGACCTATTGCTGGATACTCATTATTAGTGTAAAGTTTAGACCTATGAGTGTATTGTGGTTAATGATTTCCAAGTACTACATTTGATACTGTCTTGTGATTCGTTTTTAGTGAGAATAACCTTTAAATTAGCTTCTTCTCTCCAAATTACAACAGTGTGTGTATGATGATGGTAGTGACGTAGGAGTGACCTCAGTGAAGCTTGTGGGCAACCGTACCGTAACTGCAAGACTCAATGGAATGTTGGACTTCCTAGAACTGAGCAGCTTTCGACATGGGCACCCAGTTGAATGGAGTCATACACCTCATAGGCGAAGTATGCAATACCTTTTATGATTTCCTTGTTTTTGTTTTAATGGTGATGCCCTAGACACATCAGTGTTAGATGCAAATACAGTTATGGCCGAATGTTACAACTTGAGTTCTGACACTGTCTTTCTTTTCAAAGTGCTGGAGGCCAGCTAGACATAATGCCTCCAGCATTGCTAAGTGATAATGAGTTATCATTGTCTACATTTGCATAAAAATTAATAATGAACTGAATTATTGTAATTGGTCGTCACATGGACATGTATGTATACAAGTAATATAGAAAGGTGTTTTTAAAATGTGAACAAATTTGAATGGGAGGTAGGGAACACCAAGCCTTTATCCTCAATGAATGTATGGCTGCTGGCATCATGCTTCTGTGCTAGAGGGTGCTGACAGATATTGGTGGAGCTGGTACATACTGGAAGCAAGTGTGAACAACATATCTATAAAAAGAAAGTGATCCAAGATGGGACTGGGCAACAGCATTTCATGCACGATGGTGTCAGAGAATTGATTTCTGTATATTTTCAAAGATTCCTAGTGGTGGCAACAGCAATTCTTGTGACGAGGTCTTCCCCTGAATCAATGCCATCCCAGCAGTCATAAAATCTTCATGTTACATGCCTGGTGTCCCATTTACAAATGCTGACTGCTAACGCAGGTCCAGAGTCTGTTCCCATTTCCCCTCTCTAGCAAAATACTAAACAGACAAAGGATGACGTCAGCAGGCATACATTCAATTACCAAAAAAAATGCTTACCTTGGTGTTTCCTAATTCCCATTGAGATTTGTACGCATAGATTGTAACCACCTGTATTTATCTTTGCAATTAAAAACGAAATTTTCACACTCTTAGTGTGCATGAAAATATGTGAGTATTGACACCCATGCTAAAAACCAGTTGAGGCTAACCATCTCATCATATTTGAATCGACTGCCATTTATTTGAAAACTGTTGCGTTATGCAAACTTCTCTTCTCTAGGTCATGTAAGAACAGGCAGTGCAGGCTCCATTGAATGGTCATCATCTCTTCCACTGGAAGAAGAGAAGATGCGTTGTCAGTGTTTAGGCTCCCGCCGTGCTCACCAGCAAGCAATAGTGGTGTTGGACTGTGAGGGGGGACGAGTGGTGTCTGGCAGCCAGGACCACACGTTAAAAGTTCATCGACTTGAGGATCAACTGGCCCTATACACTTTGCATGGACACTGTGGGCCCATCACCTGCCTCTTCATTGACCACATGTCTCCCATGACCTCAGGAAGTGGAAGCCAGGATGGGATGCTGTGTGTGTGGGATCTGCTGACAGGAACTTGCGTGTACAGCATCCAGGCTCATGACGGGAGTGTCACTGCACTGACCTACTCAGCTAGCTATGTAATCAGCATGGGGGCTGATGAGAAGCTGTGTGTATGGGAGAGGTTCCAGGGACATCTTCTCAACACAATACAGCTGGTGGGCAAGACTAGTTTATTTTAATTTTATAACGAAACATGATGGCAAAAGTGTTGTCCTTTATGTGCTAGCTATATTTCGGAATTGTAGGTGAGTTTGGGTGGCATAAAAAGAGAGAAATAATGTTTCAAGTGACAATTTGCCATTGAGCTAGTGAGATCTGATATGTCATGATATAGCGTTATAACATCATGCTATTAGGTGCCTCTTGTCAAGATAGCCAGTCTTTTATGACTTTATTTGCCTGTGATGCAGGAAAAAATAATGCCTTCATGCTGTAGATTATAAAGGGAGTCAGAAATATTGTTGGAATGTAAGCAAATATACAAGACAGGCAGTTGTAATGTCATGGGTTTCATCCATTATTTATCTGGCTAAATGTACTGAATATTATTTGCAGCCTGACAATGATAAATGGGGCTATACCAGTGTCATAACTGCTTGCTTCATATACCTTATTTCTTAGGTCTGCATTAGTTGGTAGTAGTCAGTGACTTGATCTTTTAGAACCTATGTTATTCACAAATATTCTACTACTCGTCACACTCAATTCTTCAAAAATGTATTGTCCGCATACAAATGAAGTCCACCAAGTCCAAAGTTCCAGCTTTGAGATATTCAAAGGCAAAGATTTGAACTTGCAATTTCCTTCATGCTAATGGTGACAGAAAATCCACTCTTCCTGGTTCCTTATAAATCTTTATGATTAAATGGACTTCACCAGCTGATAGAGCACATAAAATGCTGCTTAGGGGTGTAAATAACTCAAACTCTCCAGAATAGGACTTAAACGTTAGTGTGTTTTACCTGTATTATGATAATATTATCATGCCTGATGTTCTAGAGTAATTTATTCTTGGATCTTCACATTTCTTTTCAGACCCACACTTTTTGCTGCAGTCTGATAATGCTAACATACAACCTTCTTATCACCAGCAAGCAGGTAAATCTGAAAGTTCTTGCTCATTTCAGTTAGTGTAGGTTATAAATATTGGGTTTTCATCCTATTATTGTCACTATGTCTTGCAGGGTTCTCTGGTGGTGTGGGACGTCCGTCAGGGTGAAGCAGTAAGAGTTGTGCGCCTGGGGCACAGTGATGGCAGTGTGTTTGTGCGTCAAATGGTTGCACTGGGAGATGGTGTTGTGTGTGATTATGGTAATCAGCTGAGGTTGATTCAATTCCCATTAGTTGCACATAAGACAGACTGAACTATGCAGTACTGAGAGCAAGTAAACAATAGAGCTCACTGAACAAATAGGGAGGTTGCAAAAGGTGGGGGTGCATTTAGAATACTCGGGTCTTCCAGGTACACACCATTGAGTGAAAATAATGAACAAATTAATGGTAGGTTCCGGGTTTGTTGTGATGGAAATGAGATTGGCTGCCAAATACATGAGAACAGACGAGTGCCTGGGAACAGGCAATGGAAGTCTGATTAAATGTGTTTGAACCTTTTAACCCAGTGAGGGCCGTGACATAGAAAATGTGTCATAAAGAGGACTTTGCCAAATGTTGCCCAAGAGTAGTAGAGTTATTTTGCTCACTTTTTATGATTTTAAAAATCAGTTATTGACGAGGCAGTTGACTGTGTAATTTTATGACAAAGTGACGCTGATTTCAAAGTTGTTTTTCTCTCCTGGCGTTATTTTCGTTGGTGCTTTTCATGTTCGTGCAAGCCATCTATAACTGAACATCTGTGATTTTCAAGTTTTAAAAAAATGTTTCAAAGAGTATATCTAGAGTATAGGTGGCTCCTTGTTGACTGTCAGATGCATGAAATTATGTTGATTTTGTCTAGCTTTTCATGTTTTGTTAATACTTGACTAGAAATTGAATCGTGTGCCTTGAATTTTTATGTCTATTTGTGAGTAAATGAATTGTACTTGTTCACCTGTAGCATTTTTTGTTATATGCACAAAATATTTTCGCACAGCTCTCCTGCTTCGTACAGCATGTTCACGTTTTATCAACTGCCATTGTAAATCCTGAGTTCCAATTACAATTTCCAAGACTTATGAAGAACTCTTCCAGGATGTAAATGCAAAATGAACTACTCAGACTGTACAAATACTGTGACAAAGTAAGTCTGAAGGGCAATGCAATATTCAAGGTACTTTCAAGAAGTATGCATATTTTAAACTCTTGTTTTATGAGATAAACTGCCTTGTTATGGTTTTATTGCCAGGTTAATACAAGGCATCATTTTTGGTCTTCTTTTTTGAATCAGTTTTATGACATTAAAAATCTTTCTCAACATTCAATGAAGAAAGGCACCCAAAATAGTGGCTATTTATGAGGCCATGAGATCCAAGTCATGCTGTTCATATGATATGCATGTTAGCTTGGAGATGGTTTCCCATGGCAAACACTGCCAAAGTGACTGATGCAGATGTTTGCAGCCACCATTCATAACCTGATGCTTTCGAAAAAGTAAGGACGATGTTGGACACACCGTAGCATGTGAAACGGTCTTGGGAATTGCTGTGAAATGTCAAAATGGCCATGTGACCCAATCTGGTTCTGTAATTCTCGATTCTGACATGAAAGAAATCTGAAAAGAAAGGTGTCCTGTCCCACTTACGTAAGAAGTCTGATTGGAGTGGGTGGTTGTAGAGCTGTGAGTCATCTGGCCTTACTGATTACGGCTGTCCCTAACGGGCCAACTCGCATGTCAGTCAATACTGGGCCTGATCAAACATGTAACCAATCAGATGTAAAGAATTAAGTAAAATTGTGCATGAATCAAGGCCAATGGTGTCTGATAGTCAAAAATAGGTTTAGCCAATGGTTTGTAACCATTAGTATGTTTGCAAGGTGGACATACTGGGGGAACAAAAATAAGCCTTCATCTTGAGCATGACTGTGCTCGTGATTGTATAGCACCAGATGGATTTTTTGACAGATAATACAGGGCCATTGTAAGTCTCATGCATGCAACATTGTTCAATACTAGCTGTTGCCAGTTATAAGCACTATAGACTGGACTTGTCTAAGTGTATTGATTAGAAACCCTGAGACCGTACATGGTCCGTTAGCCGCCACTTCATAAAAGTACAATAATTATTGCACACATGCATGTGTGGAAGCATAGGATATATCAGTTGTGTTATGAAGTTCACTTGGGGCAATCTGAAAGACCTTGATCCTGTGTTAGATTACTGTCATACTTGTAAATATCTTTTTAAGAACTTGTTGAAGGTGCCTTGTATACAGATACAAGTACTATCAGCACAATATTTTGCAACATTTTCAGTTACGTTTTTTAGGAAAGTGTTGGCTATAATATTGTGGCGACAGTACATGTAGGTGGCTGTGGACCACTTTGAAAAGGGGGCTAAAAGTTCACACCCCCCTCATTAAAGGTTATGTATAAATAGTAAAACCATTACTTTTTCATTGTAACAATACAGAAAATAAAGCCTAGTTTTTTCCTGTGTGATATGTAACCCACATGACGCATATGTCTGGATTATTACCCCAACCCCAGGCTGTAATTACAGTACACCTGAATGAACCTTTGCACTGTACAGTACGTGGCCCACACGTCACTAGTTATGCATCCGATTCATTACCCCCGCTGCAAGAAGCCCAGAAATGCCTTTTGTGTGTCTACCTCATTATAATAATATTGATTGAACCAACTCCACCATATGCAAATTATCAAAGTATCGTGGCATGATTATTTTCCTGGTTGATTTCCAGTAATGATTTAATTACCACATATTCAAGGACAATTCTATGAAGAAATGGGGCATTGCAAATGACTCGCATTACCCAGAATCGACACCTCTAGCAGGCCAGAAAAGAAATGTCGTGTCGACATTTTCGTGACATTCCACTTCCTGGCCCCGATAAGCACGGGGAGATGCATATAAAATCCCCCTAGGGAATAAAACGCCCAATGACATCGTATCGATCAGATGGGGGTGATAGATAACGAAGACACAAAAAAAAGAGGATCTGTAGGATGGATTGGCCCCAAAAAATGAATCGGTATCCCATTCACGTTTCGCATTGGGGGTTTGTGGAAGGTGGAGGGGTGTACCGTACATTGCAGGAAAAAAGTCGCAAAGAGGAGGGGGTGTCCCTATAGAGCTAGACGTCCCTGTGTGTACCTCCCCCCTCCCCACAAATATCGGATTTTGGCGCAGGGGTCACGTGAAGGCCTGAGGGAGCCAATGGCGCCGGACGACGTCAGGGCGTTGCCTAGACGACGATGCCGATGTAGGGAGGGATGGGGGTAGAAGTTGGGGGGGTGGTGTTGGGTCCGGATCGACGTCGACGGCGTCGGGAGCGTCGACGGCGGACGGAAGGAGAGCCAGGGACAGTGCAGGTGTGAAAGTGAGGGCCGTCCCCGGTGGGTGCTGGTGACCTCCGACCCTCTCCGACCATGGGCACTGTGTTAAGCTTCAGTCCGAGGGACAAGAAGAGCGGAGGTGGTGGAGGAGGAAACAACGTCAATGGAGGCGGGGGAGGTGGGGGCAGCACCGTTGGGATGGGCGTCGTCGGAAATGGCGGCGGGGGAGGCACTGCCAACACCACCAGCAGTTGTACTAACAGCACTGGGAGCAACACCGCCATTAATGTCACCACTGCCAGCACCATTCCTCTGGGTGGAGGAGGAGGAGGAAGTATTGGAGGTGGTGGTGGTGGCGAACAACTGTCCAACGAGCCTCTCAACAACCTGAAGGCCAACCACCACCTGAACCACCTGAACCATCATAACCATCACAACCAGCACCATCACCACCATAACAACAACATGACCATCAACAACAACCACAACAGCAAGGGCAGCAGCAATAACACCCCAGCCTCCGCCCTGGTGATGGACAAGAACCGGATCCTCTCGGAGAAGAACGCGCTGGAGAAGAACCTGAAGAAGCACAGCCTCTTCATCAACGCTCTTAGCTGGAAACGCTTCTCGGCCGCGTCCAAGAAGAAGCTGGACAACAACTCTGGAGGAGGGGGCGACAATGGTGGAGTCGTCGGAGGCGTCGAAGGAGGAGGAGGCGGAGGAGGAGGAACAGGTTCTAACAAGAACAAGAACTTTACGACGCTGCGGCCCACTCTGGACACCCTGCATCCTCTAGTAAGCCCTATAACAATAAAACACAACAATGTGACGTCGCTCGTGGTAACACCGACCTTTCACTTCGCAAATTAGAGGCACGCCTAAAACTGATAGGCTCAAAAGGCTGATTTAAAAGTACAAAACCTAATCTAATTACCCCAGCGGTAATTTTAAGGCTCCCGCATGCTAATTAAGGCGAGCGGCAAGTGCTGACACTATCATCGGCCCGGAGAGATAATAGACTCCGTCACTAATTAACAGTACCTTCATCAAGTTAGCCGCATATTATTCTGTGCCTTTAGGGGTAGGTGATTGAATTCATGCCTCTAGGGAAAACGGGGCGGGCTCACCTGACATTCTGCTCTATTCACACAGCTGCCTCTTTTTCCAAGCTAACTTCTTTGCAAAAACCAGATTCAGAGTTGTGATCAGAGTAGCGTGAGCAATCTGTTCTCTCCGCGTTCGACTCGTTTTTCTCGCGGTTCTTTCAGAGCAGTACTGACGTCGCAGTGGCTGTGAACAATGTGACGTCAGTGCTGATTGCACACTGGCAATTAGCACAATTGTAATGATCTTTTCTTCTGTGATGTCAGGTGGTGGACAACAACCGCAACATCCACAAGGCCCTCCAATGCTACTACCAGCAGCAGCAGGCCCCCGTTCTGCAGGGTGGTCATCTCCAAGGCCCCCTGCAAGGGTCACGTCCTGCCCTGAGTGCCATAGACCTGGTGAGAGCCAACAACGCCGCCAACAAGCAGAGCAACCTGTCAGCTGGCGACGGATGCAACAACAACAGCAACGTGAGCACCAACAACAACAACAAGCTTGGGGCCAAGCAGACCATCCTGCCTCCCACCAGCTGCGTTCTGGGGGTGCTGGGGACCATATCCAGCAGCACCACCTTGACCACCACCCTGAGCACCACCACTACCACCACTACCACCACGACCATCATCAACCAGAACCAGAACCTAAACCAGAACCAGCAGGTGACCACCACTGGCGCTCGCAAGACTGTCATCCAGGCCTCCACCTCTGAGTTGCTCAAGTGTTTGGGCGCCTACCTCCACCGGAAGTGCTCTCGGCTGAAGGACTTCCAGGCCGGAGACGCAGTCATGTGGCTACGGACCGTCGACAGGTCACTTCTTCTGCAGGGATGGCAGGTCAGCAACACCCCCTCATCTTTCTCCTAATACGCTTATTCTCTCCGTCGGATTTTTGTCCAATCTGATAGTATTGATCGCACGACCTGAGTGTGGCAGGAGTGTGCAGAAGGAGTATGCGCCATCTATGCGTGAAGAATAGTACTACGTGCTAAATCGGCGGGCCACTGTCATACTGATCATAGGTTTTGCCTAATTTTGGCAACCGGTTCATTGTAGTCTTATAGTTTTTATAGTCTCTCTTATGCATATTCACATGCAGGGTACCATCCATCAAGTAACGTAGTACACGGTGCCCTGCGTCGAAGGTCTTGCAATAAAAATGTGAGCAATATTATTGCATCCAATTGCATGAAGCCACTGACAAGACCAAAGTATGGTGGGTTGCCCCCTTCCCAGGATACCAAGCATGTGCCAAACATGCAAACGACTCGCGTAAAACGTAATTGCCCCATAAAAAATGTGGGCCATTAAGTCGTATAGGACAGCTAAGCATCCAATGTTTTGTGGACATTGGGGCGGAGATGAAGGTCCTTGATTTCGAGACGGATGCTGCTGAAGTAGGATTCGGCGTCGGCGCACTCACCGTCGGGGTCGTCCCCGGGAACTATCGATTTCGTCTATCGATCTAGTAGAGACTCGAGGACGAAGCTTTTTCGGGGTTTTGGGGTCGGCTGGCTTTTTTTTGAGGCCAACTATATCCGTACATTTGTTGCCGGAGGAAGAATCATCCTGAGTTCATATAAGTACGGTTCGTTAAATATTCGTTTCCCTCCGAGGCTGGGATCTAAGATTGGCAATTTGGCTTACAGGGCAGTTAACCTTGCATCAGCACCGTGGCAAACCCGCATCCGGATATCGACTTCTATAGTATAAATAGGCATTTGCCAAATGGACGGAAGCGATGGCGAAATTGCGCCTGCGACCTTGCCGGATTCATGCACTATGTATCTAATCCACTCCCCAGAACGCCTTGGAGTTTTATAACCGAATCCGGATTTTATTGTTTTTTTTTTTGTTTTGTTAGATTAGGACGCGGACTAGAGAGCTTTTTGGGAGGAGGGAGTATGTCAACAATTGTGACGTAAGCTGCTGGTAGGGTTTGCCCAATTGATCCGTTAGGTCAATAAGGGAGTTAAATGGCAAATTCGCAGTGGTAATTTGCGTTTGGTATTCGCATGGACTGCGTTTAAATAGAGTGGAGTTAATTATAGATTTTCAGGTAACATGCGTCATAAAATTGCTCACTTTGTTGGGATAAAAATCCATATTTTGTTGGAGGTGCTTGAGTGTCGAGGCCGAAACGCTGTTTCAGTGAATGCGGTGTTGTAACAGTATTTTAATTTTTTTAAGGACGACAAAATCAAGGTTCGTAGTTGACTAATGGGAAACATCCGGTTGCTGAATATTTCTGTGACTCCGAAGAGAACACACAAAATAACACCTAGGGCACATTTTGGCAATGTACAGTACGTAATGGACCGGATCATATTATCACTAAAGAATATTGAAGCACTAAAAACCTCAGAAACATTCATCTATTTTCTGTTATTGCAACAAAAATTGCGTGGTTCATGCCCTGGCAAACTTGTTGCGCACAATAAACTAGCTGGTTGCATCATTCCACGGTACTTACACACTATTAATCCTCCAACACATGCTGGCTGCCCTGACAAGGAATACCCATTTGTTCTGGGTGCGGCAATCTACATTTCAGATATGACAGGCCGATAACACATCGGATACGCGACCGATCCAAAACTCAGCGCATCAATTACCAGCTTGTCATAACTAAATTGCTCCAATTACCATGCACAGTACTGCCTGTCAAAACAAGTTCCGTCCGATTGGTCCGAATATACGCAATATCTGGAGCAAAATGAAGTTCGTGAAACGAATCAGTACTTTTGAGTCATAAAATCTGTGACGTTTGACCTATTAATAGACTCCGGATCCACTAGGTTCCGTGCGTTGTTCCACGTCCGATACGGATCTAACAGGGCAAAAACCGAGCTGTAACACGACTCCTAATCAGTCAATGACCAGCGAATTTTAAATGCGCCACTGTAGCCCGTTGAACCTTCTTCCTCCTCTGCATATCATTAATCGGATGTTATGTCCCTCCCGAATATTGCAGGACGTGGCGTTCATCAACCCTGCGAACGTGGTGTTCGTCTACATGCTGGTGCGAGAGCTGGTTGGCGAAGAGGTTGGCTCCGAGGCCGAGCTGCAGGCGGTGGTACTCACCTGCCTGTACCTGTCCTACTCGTACATGGGCAACGAGATTTCGTATCCGCTCAAGCCCTTCCTCGTGGAGGAGGACAAGGAGCGCTTCTGGGACCGGTGCATCCTCATTGTCAACTCGCTGTCCAGGAACATGCTCAGGATAAACTCCGAGCCCAGCTTCTTCACCGAGGTCTTCACCGAGCTCAAGGCCTGCGGGGCTGCCCTGGCCGCACTGGCCTAACAACAACAATTGGATTTCAAAAAAAAGAGACTCACTTAACATTATTTTAACTGTTGCTTCTCCCCCCCCCCCCCCNCCCCCCCCCCCCAGTGATTGTCCCTCGACCCACCCCCTCGAAGTAACATCAACCACCTCCCACCTTAGTGCTTCTGCGCCTCTGGAGGAGGAAGGATATCGATTGGACATTGGAGAAGGGATAATTATGTCCAGTTTGTTGACCCTTCATCTTCGTCCCCATCTCCCCCCATCGCATCCGGACCTGTTTTATCTTTTGTGAAACTCGTTGCTGCCAAAACACTCTAAGACCAGTCGTCTTTTAGTCCAGTTTTCGCGTCCGTTGTGGGATGAAAAAGTATACTCTTACGACTCTTATAAAAAATATTTCTAGCAATAAGTAAGCAGATGAAACTTTGGCGCGTGTGTTGCATTTTCCCCAATACCCTAATCAAAATGCGTAGACTCAATTGCTCAAACTCGGCTCTCTAATTTGTAAAAAGTATAAAGGTCCACTTTGTTGTTCCGGTGTAAATAAATTGAAAAATTGATGAAAATGCAGCTCTGGTGTTCATCTAGACATTTGCATAATAATGACTTTGAAAAACCTGACGACTCACCCGGTATGGAGCAATCCACGTTGATTGCCTGTCTTAGAGTGTGATGGTAACTATTTACATACTCAGAGACTATCCGTCTATAGTCCAAACTACTGCCTCACACGTCATGACTCCTCACTGTTTCAGTATTGTACTTAACTGAGTTACTTAATTTTTAATAGCTATAAATAATATATATTTATGTAATGTTTGTCATCAGATCTGATTCTCTGGACACAACGAAAGAAAAAGTTCAGGAAATGTGTTGAAAAACATCCAGTTGAAAAAATGAATCGTTTTTGGCATTTCTTAGTTGTGGTGCGGAGATTCAGTCTGGTGGATATTATATATTTTGCTGTTGCAAAATTGTGAAAAATAATGTACAATTTATTTTGCCAAAAGGTGACATTACACTGGGCTGTTTCAACATAACCCCGAATGGGATTCGCTATCAAATGTCCACTTTTTTGTGTAGCGACTGGACATCACCAATCACCACTTTTTCTTAGTCAACTGGAATCGATCGGCATCAAATATTGACGTTTCGATTCCAATAGACAAAGTGAAACCGGTGGCAATTTGCGGTGAGGTCATTGGTATGGAGGATTCGAGTCGATGTCATTTGACTTGCGATTCCCCAGTGGTTGCCGTGCTGCGGCTCGCCCTTAGCTTTCGTCTCTTTCCTTTACTTTGTCCCCACCACTAACCTTTGTTGACCTTTTACCTGCCTCCTCACCTGTCAAATCCGCACCAAACAACACGTAGATCTGCTGTGGGCAGACAATAACGGAAGGCAACCCATGACAATAACCGCTCTCGGTTCGGACAATAACCACATACAATAATTATATTATTAATAATAACAATAATAATAACAGTAACAATAATGGCCGTGACAATAATTAACTCGGGCCAATGCCCGAGTTAAATCGCAGCCAAAGATTTAAAAATAACGAATAAATTTCTCCGCATAAATGTCAACTAATTTGCACTAAAAGCACTGGCGGCAGGTAGCCTTTGGCCTGGCGTCCAAAAAAAATATTGTGACGATAAGCACAGAGCGAGCCGGAATGCAAATTATGGATGGGGAAATGGTCCAGTTCGTTGCCTTTTGGTCCCACTTTACGTTGGAAGTGTATACAGTTGTGTTTGTGTTTCATCAAGGTCCCTCACACCAATCTGGATTTAGTATGTTCATTGTGAATTTTTGCGCAACCTATTTTTTGCCACTCTAGGTGCCAGTGATTATGGTGATGGCAATGGTGATGAAGATTGTGGTGATGATGAAGCCAAAATATCTTTTGCCCCCCCCCCCTCCCCCGCCCCCCACTTTTTCTCTCCCCCGTTTTCCTCCTCCCCATACCCTCCCCCCCATCCAACAACAAAAAAATCTCATTATATGGTTGGTTGCCATTTTGTACTACCAGATCGAGCCGAGGCTAGTCCTCTTTTGACTCTACCAACCGCCAATTACGTCCTTGTGCGTCTGGTGTCTAGATGATGCCGATTAAAAGTAGTGCGCTCAGCTCCATTAATCTGATTTATTTCCTCCCCTCTACATACACTTTGCTGGATGACTTTACCTTGAATCACGTGAGTTACTTCAGATAGGTAAGTGGATTGAAGAGCGTTTTATATAACCGTGAGTGTAACGGACATGTGGGTTGGTGTATCGACTTTTTTGATGCATAATTCAGAGGTAGAATGTTGATAAGGGGTATGAACAGAATCAATATTTATTCACCATTGTTGTCTCACATGCTATAATCTGCTCCAGTATGCATTTTTTTAACGAAGCTTATTACAACTGTCTGCGGTTGCTTGTTGAGGGTTGACTGACTAAGCTGACCATAGCTTTCCAAGAAAAGAAGCTATTTTCTTACATTCATTATCATCGGTGTGTTTCTGCGGAATGGAAACTTCTTCAGTGCTATTAATTAATCGATGAAATAAGAAGAAGGCGTTAACAGATGATGCGTAACACGTTTCTAGGAATTGACAATTGGGAAACACCCTCAATATACCATGTTATGTTCAGTTTAATGGTCCTACTGCAGGGGCCGTACTTGCACTTGTTGATGAGAATAATGAACATTAGCTGACATTACACATAGCGATTTGAGCAACTCAAAGCCGAGAATAGTCAGATCATGACTGCTCCACAATGTGCGCAGCAGATGCGACCTCATTTCTTCCTTCCCTGAAATAAAGACGCCGTGCCGTGAACCTTCTTGGTGAACTCTTCGTACACATAAATAATAAGAAATGTTCATGATAGACATGACCGTGTAATCGAATTGGATCCTCCCAAATGAATATCTGAAAGGATTCTTGAACGCACGCTCTTTCATGCAGTAATAGTGAATCATCTTGTCACTGTCTATTCTGTAAAATACGATCTACCGTACATTCATAATTCATCATTAGCGTCAGAGCAATCAATCGAAATTGTGTGAGCAGATAATTATACTTTACATGTATTTCACACATTGACATAATTATCCATACTTATCATTAGTCACCTATACAGTGCAATACAACGAGAGGATCCGAGCAAGTGCTTGTACGCCTGCAGGTTATTCAGTCCGTGCGACAAGGGTGCGGTTGCATATAATTCAGGATGAAATATTCCTTTCCCCATGATGTGTCACTGCATGAAAATGCTGATGTCCGCAAGAGATATCCGATAAGGACTGAGGCTTCATTGGTCCAGTTTGACATAATAATTCAGTATATCGCCGTGGCTTAATTATTCTGTGAAAGTTAGAATGTTGAGTGCACCAGTTTAGATTAGTACAAATTGAAAGAGAGTAATTAAAAGGGCGATAATTACGCCGATTTGGAGCATGTCCGAATTGCGCATGTCACCATGATGTAATTAGTATTTACTCTACTTCAAATGAAACCGTCGTTATTTACGTTCTTTTGCATAGTATTAATTTTGCAGCCTGCTAAACGAGTAGCATTGATCATGCTGATCTGCATTATCCTTACGACTAGGGCCGCAACAGCACAAAATAATATATACGGAATCATTATTATATCAAACTGGGCCAGTGAGACGTTTCTATGTCGTCACCTGATGTTGCTCTTTACCCTAACTTTGCAGAGCACAGGACCTCATCCGTAAATGTTGCGTCAAAATGTCAGAGGAATTTTCCACTGATAACGGTGTCCCACTGTGTGATGTCAGGCTTTTATGGTATTTTCAAAAGATCCGGTGTTGGTCGACAGCTGCTGGTCAATATAGTTTATCTCGCACCTAAGGAAGCATGTAGATTCAATTTCCCCATACGGAAGCTGCAGGACATCTGCAGACATCTGCAGCCGGATTTTTCTATAACATCCGTATATATACACAAACCAAGTAACTTTACGAGTATAGGCTATTGCGGGACAATATTTTCAATGAAGAGAAATTATGATACCTAACCACAAGTTCAAACTCCTGCAGCTATTCACCGTCGTTCGTTCGTTTTCTTGTATAGCAATAAGAAAGTGTCTACTTCAAGAGCTTTACGATTGTTTGACTCTCTATACTGTCTACAGGGTTTCTGTACCGGTGAGTTCAGAGGTACTGCTGCAATCTACGAAAAGGAGAGAATCAGCGTTTTCTCGTATAAAAGCGTTGTATTCGATTGAGAAATGTGGAAGACTGAAATTCCTATCTCAAGAGCCTATTTTGGCTTTTTAGGACCTTTGCATCACTTCCATTATTTATAAATCCGGTTTGTAATCAGCAAATTCCAAAGGATTTCTCATTCACTCGCTTGAATGCATGGTGCTTGAGTCAATTTCGAAGTCATATGCACCAGGAAAAGATCTAACTTATATATATACGGGTATGCCAGAGACGGCCAACCCCACCAAAAAAAAGTCTGGTATGCAAAGTCAGATCTCCAAGCTTAGCTATACAAGAGACGCAAAGAATCGCAAAGAATATTGATATTAATATAATGAGGGGCATTATCAAAGCATTCAACGTTTACGAAAATACTTCTGCAACTTTCAGTCTCTTACCAACTTCCTCAGTTGAGATAAGGAACTGCATTCTAATTTTCTAAGGGGTCATCATTCTATAAAAGTATGCCAGTTGATATAACTCTGAGGTTATATTCAACCTGACAGTACAATACTATATACTGGCGTCACAAGCATTTTATCGTTAGTGATGGCATTCGCATTGCCGATAGTCATTGTTGTCTATTGCGACTCACTGCACTATTAAGCTACTAAGCTGAAAGATAGGTAGGCTACCTAGTCCATACTGACACGAATTAAATGGGATATTTAAAAATGTTTCCTCTGCCAAAAATGATAGTGGCGATACTACTATGTATTTTAGAATTCGTAACATTATTTTGTTTCCGCACAAATCTCGCAGACACTCCCGTAGTGTCAACTTCAAGGACGGCAATGTACCTGTATAACAGTAGACAGCTACAAAAATTCCGTAAATGGTAATCAGTCATTAATAATAATGATCAATGGACGCCCACTGTAGTAGAGCTTTTCAGACTTTTTATTGACCCGACTTTATCCATTGATTGCTCTGTCATGTGGATTTTGGCAGTGGGAGGGAGCAGCATAACCCCGAAAAAGATTCACCAGAACACACGGGGATATTTCATCGAAAGTTTTTCCGAGACACACGATATTTCTCTCCGTTCCGCGGATCGAACTCGGCACCTCAGTCTGTGACTTAGGTACCCTATGGACTTACCACTATTTTCACGCACAAAATCCGAGCTTCTAATAATACGACAACATAATTTGTCATTACGGTAGTAATAAAATAATGAGTAATTGTCATCATGCGCCTGGCTGAACATTACTGTGCTTTCGGAAAGGTTGTGATGAGTCAACCGTGAAACATGAGGACCAGCGACCAGGTGACTGGAGGACATCCACCTCCTCATGAAGAAAAGGAAGGCGTGGCCGCGCTTGAGACAACAGCACGCGTGGCAATGCAGCCTTGACTTTTCAAAACGGAAGGGATAAGAATCCCGCGGCCAACAAACCGTGATGTCCTTTTTACACGAACCACGATCCCATTGGCCTGTGTCATCATCCACAGTTGCCACATCATCTCATTATCTGTTTACAAGGAAGAGGGACTAGTCTGGCAACCGCGCCCATCCAGATCGTCACTTGTCCAGACGTTCATTTGTTCAGCGATGGCCGCCCGTCAACCGCGTCAGCTCCTGGCTGGACCTTATTTTGCATGGTTTTCGGTCCTTCTCTTGCTGATTTCGCTGGCTGGTGCTGAGGAGGATGACCTGGTGTATAATGACGGAGGTGAGGCTTGGAATTTGCAGCAGGGTTTCGGTTGTTGCGCGGGTATTTGGCAGAACACTGGGCTGTGCTTGTGACGGTACCGTATTTCACTTGGGCCGTTGACACAGAACCGGGTCAAGTAGGACCCGATCCGGACCTGGTCCACTATTTGGACGCCGGTTAAAGTATTGCCACACGCGGATTGGCTACTGCCAGGTGACACGTTGCGACCAGATGGTCAGGTTGTGTTTCTGTGTTGGCAATTCCAAAGAGTGGAACTGGCCTCGGCCTACCTGTTTCCATGTAAGTGACCCTATGTCTTTGTCCCATGATCTGCAAGCTTGTGTTTTTCCACTGGCAGATATCAAGGAGAAGAAAGGAGTTGATGGGAATTATGTGGTGGCGGAGGATAATGATGTTCTGATGCTGACTTCGGAGAATTTCGATCATGTTGTTGTGCCAAGAGATGTAATTCTGGTGGAGTTCTATTCACCAGGGTAAGTCTGGGTCGTATGCCTATTATGTTTGACTTGCGTCTCCCATAATTCTGACAGCTATTTTTATAGGGGAATGTTGTCCAGCTGATTTGTTTGTTTGGGCCCTAAAAATATATAATTCTACCACTTAGGCAGGAAAATAGGCAGGATATAAATGGACATGTCTCAGATACCATATTTCTTACAACTATTGAGGACAACTTCAGATTAGGCCAATTATTTTTAAAGAAATCTTTTAATTTTTCTTTATTTTTGACACTTGCTTCATCTTCTGGCCATAATTTTTGTTGTTAAAGTTGCCATGATTCACAGGTGTGGTCATTGCCAAGCTTTGGAACCAGAATATTCAAGAGCAGCAGCAATTCTCAAAGAGGATGGGATTGCATTGGCCAAAGTGGATGCTTCAAAGGAAAGATTTCTGGCAATGGAAAACAATGTTCAGGGCTTCCCAACAATGGTTCTTTTCCGCAAGGGAGAGAAGCAGGAGGAATACGAGGGACCCAGAACAGCTGAAGGTATGCTATAGAGAAAATGGGCCAATATAATAATAGTGCATATTTTCTTTTGAATATGAATATGTGTTTGTGGATTAGCTAGAGTAGTTAAGGTGACCAAGCAGCCTTAAATTTGAATTATTTTCACAGCAATTGTTGACTACATGAGGCTCCAGAGTGATCCCAACTTCAAACCACCACCTCCTCCAGTGATTGTACTCGGTGTTGACAATTTTACTTCCATCGTGAAGAGCAAGCCACTCATACTAGTCGAATTTTATGCCCCATGGTGTGCGCACTGCAAGCAGGTGACAACAATTACTTGTTTATGTTCATCCAAACTGACTCTAAGCAATGGCATGCCTACAGTTGGAACCTGAATATGCGGCTGCAGCAAAGTTGCTCAAGGAATTGGCCATACCCTTGGCCAAAGTGGATGGGATTAGCAACAAGCCCTTAGCTGACCAACACCAAGTCACTGGATGGCCAACAATGAAGGTACATTAGTGAGACAATTGACATGCTAAATTAAGTATTAACATTGAAGTTGCTTGCAGGTGTTTCGCTACGGACGTCCTTATGAGTACAAAGGTCCTCGTGACCAGAATGGTATAGTGAAATTCATGAAAGAATTGGCCCGTCTTCCTTCCCGAGATGTGGTGCAAGTGCAAGAAGCCCATAACTCAATGGACAGATATGACTCTACTGTCGTGGGATTTTTTAAAGAAAAAAGCAATCTTTATGATGAGTACATTGTGGCTGCAAATGAGATGAGAGGTGAGATTAAAAGGAAACATCATGATTTTCTTGTAGCTGATGGTTGTAGGCAGAGTGCATGCAAATAAATTCATAGGTAAATCAATGTAATGAAATTACCCGAAGGGGGACACCTCTTGGTTCAATAAATAAAGGTAGTAAATTGAAAGAGGAGAATAAGTAATGTTGTATTCAGACACTTCACAAGCCCATTTACATATTGGCATTTAATTTTGTCTGGAAGTTTGCTGAGTGTAACAACAACAACGCCAACGAAGATGATGACATTAATTATAATAATAATGTTATGATAATGTACTTGTAATTAATAATTGTTCATTGTTATTTTTCAGGTGACATCACGTTCCTTCACACCTTCAAGTCAAATGTGGCAGAGCACTTCAAGATGGAACCAGATGCAATTGTAGTGTTCCAACCTGAAATTTATCACTCAAAATATGAACAAAAGATGCACAAATTTTCCAAGGTTGGTTGTGTAAAAAGCAATGTCCAGGTTCCGGACTAATGAGAATGATTTTCAGGTTTCTGGTACTTACAAAGAAATATTAGAATTTATTAAGACTAAAAGTGTTCCTGTGGTTGGCCAACGGACAAAGAAAAACATGGGAATTAAGTACTTGGCCCGACCTCTGGTCGTTGTTTATTATGATGTCAATTTTAGTCACAGCTACCTCAAAGGTGAGTTAATTACTGACATCTAAGTAAAGAGTAGGTTCCTCTCAAAATGGGCAGTGATAATTTGATATGTGCTGATGACTGTAACAACTAGGTAGTTTTGGTGTGATTTGCATGAAAAATGGGTCATGAGTAATTTTGAATGAGGGAAAGGCTACCCATACATTACATAATGCTGTTTTGGCAGTTGTTGGCTTTCTTTTCACCACTACGTATTCATAGCAGCAATATCATAACTGGCCAAATACTTTGCTTTGTCCTGCAGGAATTTGCAGAGATTCCTGAAAACTTGACTATGCGTTTATCATTGTTAGAATTCGTTAAAGAATAAGCAGTTATTCCTACTGGAAGTGAGAGATTTGTTAAGATAACTGAGATTGATCTGTGATTCTGATACTTAAGACACCTTCCATTTAAATTAAGAAGTTGAATATGTCAAGTCATCCTTCGGCTTTTAAGAACCCATAAATTAATATTAACTATTTTCAGCTACCCAAATTTTGCGCCAAAAGGTGCTGAAAGCAGCAATTAAACTTCAGAAGGAGTATGGCCAAAACTCTATCCACTTTGCCATATCAAACGAGGAAGAATTTGCTGATGAGTTGCAAAGTCTTGGCCTAGAGGACTCGGGTGAAGACGTTAACCTTGGATACTACTCTGAGAAAGGGGAACGCTTCCCAATGGAGCCAACAGAAGACTTTGACACAGAATCTATACTTGAATTTGTGCACGATGTCCAGGCTGGAAAAATTAAGCCTCACTGGAAATCACAGCCCATCCCGAAGAATCAAGACGGTCCAGTACGCATTGTAGTTGCAAACTCATTTCAACAGGAAGTCATAGACTCCCCAAAGGATGTTCTGATCGAGTTTTATGCACCATGGTGTGGGCACTGCAAGAAGCTTGATCCTGTGTATGCGAAGCTGGCTAAGAAGATGGCAAAGGAGTCACCAAATCTGGTGGTGGCCAAAATGGATGCAACAGCCAATGATGTCTCACCACTGTTTTCCCTCACAGGGTATCCAGCCATATTTTTTGTCCCTGCTTTTAATAAGAATGATCCAGTGCAGTATGAAGGAGAAAGGTCGTTTGAGGGTCTGAAGGAGTTTGCTCTGAAGCAGGGGAGTGTGTTTCTCACTGAGGATGAAAAGAATGGAAGGGAAGAGGAAACTGTCAAAGATGAACTCTGAGATTTTAGACTGAATCAGATTAAGGAATATTTTGATACTCTGGCATTTAAGTAATGGGGTTGTTAAGAATTATAAGAGCAACGAAAATGGTTGCCAAAAACTAGGGACATAGAGGGATGTCATTGCCCAATATCTTGTTTTTTGCTTTCATATCAAAATGGGAGGTTTTTGTTTTGACTATGAGTAAGATAGTAATCGTCATCACTGAAAATGTTAAAGTGTAAAATAGGAAACAATTTAATTTGTGGGAGTTGTCATTTTGTCTTGGTGTTACTCTTACATAAATATTTTTGGGATATCAAATCACTATATTTGAATAATTTTAGGCTCTTCCTGTATGTTAAATCAGTCCTGATGAACTGGGATGCTGAATGTGTATTTTCTTGAAACAGAGTTGTGACCTGATCAGACCTGATCATGAAACGAACGGCAAAGAGCATCATTATGTAATTCAAGATTTGAAGTACGTACATATACAGCTTCATTCCCCAACATGGTGCATCCAGGCGATGTACAATCCTGCATTTAAAATGTGCAAAATATTTCCTTGGCAATAAACTTTCATCCTTTGCCTGCATGTATCACATTTTTTCTCTTACCCATGCAGGTAGTTTCTGAGAGATGCACAGTAGGTACACTGCAGCCTTCCTTATGCCGCATTTGCATGCAACCTGAAATCCGTGAATAATATATTTTACCAGACTTTTTAATGATACAGTTGAATCTGGACATAACATACTTCAAGTGACTGAGTGGGAAAAAAATATATTTAACCGAGGCCAGTTATAGCCAAATCGCCACTTTTGCAACGAGCATGTTGCTCTCGAGTCTGTTATATCCTGATTTAACTGTAGTAATGATTAGGAGGGAATATGCCAACTCATTCAGCTCAATGAAGAGTTTTATTATGTTTGATACCAAGAGTGTTGATACCCATTTCATACTCATATTTGCCAAAGAGTGTTGTCTTCATCTACCGACAGATGCCGCCAGTGTCCCGACTTCTTTTTCTAGTTCCCCGCCCGCAGCGCCAACGGCCCGGTGAGCGGCGGGTGGGGCCAATAACTCGTCAGTCGGCAGAAGACCCGAGCGCTCAACCGGAGACGGTCCGTGGCTTCCGCGTCTGGTCGCCTCGTCGCCCGCTCTCGCAGGCCCCGGGGCCACACAGAGAGAGAGAGAGAGAGAGAGAGACAGCAGCCCGCAGCACATGTGCTCCCCGGCCACACTGTGACGAGGGGGCCACCGGAACGAGAGGGCTCTCTGCCCCTGGGTCATGCTACTGGGGGCGGAACAGCACAGGGGCCGACCCCGGGGCGGATAGCTGGGGGAACATTACGGGTAATTTGAAATTATTGTCAATATTCAGTGTGCGGGTCAGTTACAACCGGGTAGGTTTAATCGAATTTTTTGATTGCTGTTATATTCATGGCGTGTTAAAAGCGATTGGGAGTCTATTAAATTAAGCTGAGTTTTTGTAGTGTGGGATTAACATTTGTGGCTTTTAACTCAATGAGGTTTGGTCAGCCAGTTTAATGTAAAATTTCATTTGGGAACTTTGCATTAAAATTCATGGGATCATTTGTTGTGGTAATACAGTAATTATTGATAGCTACTGTAATAGATGGAGCTGTATTTGGAATTACAGGTTTCACCCATTCATTGCCACATTAAACTCAGTTCACTTAAAACTCAATTCTCTGTAATATTTACAGGTGTTAATTTAATGTTGACTCAATAACAAGTAGATTCTAAACCTGCAGCACACTTACATAGTCAATTAAAAAATAAAAATACTAATCCAGCACAGCAGTGACACACAAGTGACACTGTCTCCAATGCAAGACCACATCATTATAAAACATTTCACTAAATTGCATGAATTATTGCTGTTGTGTGGTTAGAGATCAGTAGGAACAGACAATTACTCGTTATTTTGTAAAACCAAGTTATGCACCTTGTTTGTCACTTTGTTTCCCATCGTTCCATATGACAAGTGTAATTCAGCTGATGGTATCAGGTGCTACTGATTTCCTTCCAGGAAGTTGGTTTCCAGCTGCAGACGCTGCATTTTGAGCACCAGGCGCTAGTGTTGAATTTCCCAGTGATTGGCGTGGTAGAAGATAAGGTAGAGTGGCATTATTACTTCATTCTTTGTTGCCATGCCCGTTATGCCATTTTAAACACCAGGTTTGAAAGACCTGGCATGTTTGTGCAAAGCGACCTTGGAGTGGATCAAAAGTTGACAGATATGTGGGCTTAATACCCTGGCTATAGGCAATCATTCCCTATTGAATACCAAGACAGGGTACTGTCTAAGACTCTAAGGACATGCTGAATATGAATCGCAAGCTTTGTTTCTATGAGAATTTGGGACAGTTAAGCATTCTGTCAGTTACATATGCACACACACTGTGCGTGATGGTGTTTTAATTGCACGAGGGGCAGTCTCACAGAGGATGTGGAAACATGAATTTTATATGACTAGAGAAGTGCTCACATATTGTCCCTCTTAGTATATGCACATTTGCAGTCAGCTGAGTGGTAGAGTCAGAAATTCCAACATGTATTTTTAGATGAGGATGCTGGTTGACGTGCCCTTAATATGACAACCTACATCCATTATTGCCATGTTCACACAGTGAAGTACACACCATGCTTGTTTGCATGCAGCTTGCAGAAAATTCGTGTAACTTTATGATGTATGCACCTGCTTGTTTTTTAAAGCAGAAAAATTATATGCTGAGATTTTGTAAGGTCATGCAATTATGTTACATTGCGCAACCTTTGCTTGGTATTGGAGAACGCAGCATTAAGCACGGCTCATGGCCAGATCAGCTCCTTTATTTCGTCTACTGCAGTTATTTTTAGCCTTGTGTAAATACCACAAGTCAAGGTATATTTTCATGTAGCAAAAAAACTCCTCGAAGCACCACAAATCGGCACACGTCAGGACAAATATCTAATAATGCTCCCTTGTGTCAGCCTACCAGTCTGACAAACAGGATGGCCGGTCAAAGAAAAGAAGGGAGGGTTTGACTATAGGTGTGACACAAAAATCTGACCTTGGTTCCGCCGAAGCAGCTGCAGCTCTTTCAGGTACATTTGCATGTTTGGGAGCAGTGTACACCATGAATCACCCGCCTGGTTCTATTGTTATTCTTTAGTGGGTTTCATTCCGAAATATGAGGGATATTGACAAAGGTCGTTCCTGCTGCTCAAGGACCACACGAGAAGTGTGTGGCTGTTGATAACAATAAGTGTGTCATTGCATGGATAAGGTCAGGGAAAATCGGGGTGTGACCTCCTACTGATATTGTTGAGCTGACCGATTTACGGCCTGGCAACCTGTCGCAAGACTGCCGGTTTTTAAAACAAGCTAAACCCGGTTTTTTTTTTTTTATAGCGACGGCCAAGTTTTCGCTGTAAAACTCGACTGAGCCCGAGGAAATGAATTAATGGAAAGTCTGCCACCGAGATTTGCACTGCTCGTTAAAAATTATGCGAGGAAGACCAGGGATGTCTGGGAATTACGACAGGTTGAGTCACAAATGTGACAGTGAGTGACATGGGTAGGGGGAGAGGCCTCGAAAAAATTCACCAGCCACTTAACATGTGAGTGCGAGTTATTAATTCAATTAGGCAAACGCAGCATTCCTGCAACTTTTGAATAATTGGAAGAGGGGAGAACTCTTTTTTTTTTTTTTTTACTGATGCAAAAAAGTTCAAACACAAGTGGTGCAGTAAAACCGGCTCTATCCATGTTTATGTAACTTGATGCAATTCGATATGACGCATACAACTTGGATTAATGCAGGGATTACGGTACACCAACTACACCATATCGATTGTTGGATTTATGTCGAAAAAAAATACGGAATGGTGCAGTTGTTATTAGGGATGTCAGGCCACCCCCCCTAATTTGCACGCATACTGCTTAATTCAATTCGAATCGATGCCCCATGTGTATTGAAAGGTACGGCGAGGGTACCGTACCCTTGGCCTGGTATCATTCATCCGTGAGGGCACAAACTTCCAAGGGCAGTTTGATTTTTTTATGGCCGGACCTTGCTTCTTTCTCTCTCATTCATTAGGCGTTGGCCTTTAGAAAGAAAAGTGTGTGAGGCACTCGGCACCTGAAGCAGAGCTATCATTATGGCCATCTGATTGGGCTGGTGAATGGCAGGACCGGTGATTATTTAGGCATAATCGGAAATAGATGGGAGGATGGGCCGGATGATTTTAGAGCTGTCAAGAGCAACGGATTTTGCAGTTTACACTAACGGGGATTTTTTTTTTTTTTTTTTTAGAACACGAAGATTCGAGCTGGGCGTGAATTACACGTGCGTTCGATTAATTTATATGCATTGGAAACTGAGGCTTTGCTCGGAACAAAATGGGATCAAACTGCAGTAAAATATTGGAGTCGACATGATATTTGGTTTGGATAAAAATTGTATGGGTCTGACTAGATAATAATATCACAGCAGACGTATGTTTTTAACACATATGTCTATGCGAGGTTTGTGTTAGCATTAAATTATGTAATAACATCAGTCGTTGGGAACTGTATAGTAGCTGCCAACTGGTGAATTTCTCCGGTGTTGTGATTTGCGTAATTTGCATATTACTGAAAGCAAAACTTCATGACTCATTTGTTTATGCGCGATTTTGCAGCCTCAGGGCGATGCGTATACAGTGGCTATGTAGCACATGGCTGGGTCAGCCTGGAGAGTGCTCGCCAAGTGCGTGTTGCTTCATTGAAGTAAAAATGCAGAGGTGCGTTCTTTTGTGCCACTTTGACGAACATAGGGTAAATGGAAGACCTTATTTTCGTGGGAATTTCGAAAGCCGTTGCAGTAACATGTATGCTGAGAATAATTCAGACAACTGATATGTGATTGATGTGGCAACATGCGGGCGCGATAAATTATGCAGAAGTGTGCGTAGTCAGTAGTCGAGCAAATTTCTATTATTACAACGCTGAATGGAAAGCCGGAGCGGACAGCGATCCGAACGGATCTGGTGATAAAATATTTAATTTTCCGTGTCACAAGCGTAGTTTTGTGCCGTGGAAAACGTGCGAGAGGGTACGCCAGCGCAAGAAAATAACCACCACTTTTAAAATAATGAGTTGGGGCAGAGTGCGTAATATTTCACCGGGCACTTACATATCCGGGGCAAGCTGACAGCTCGTGGGTAGGCGGGGCATGTAAAGTGTCACATGCGAGCTCAGAAAAAGGAGGATATCTCTTCCCAGGTCGAGAGATGCGAAAGTTTGCGTTCACAAAGAGAAGGAGAGGAGAAAAAAAAGAAGGTGGGTTGTGCGTAGGTGGTAAGGCTGGAGGTCAATTGGTCACAAACTATATAGAATTAGGCTCAAGTTGATTCTGGATTTATTTCAATACTAGGGTTATCTGCTCTTACATTGTGTATGAGTGTGAAATGATGAACGCGTGTGTTTACGGTCAACCAGACTGATAGAGCCATTTATTGCAATTTTGTGTCTTGTGACATCGAGTGATTAGGATGAACGGCTGGTTGATGACAAGCCAAATGGGAATATAGCGCGGTGTTGGCGTAGGTTATGGCCACATATTGGAAGGTGAACAAAATGCGCAATGAACCAGTAAAAAAGTGAGTACGTAGTTGGCGGCTTATCACATGTGGGGTCAAAACAAGATTACCTTACGCGTAACTAGCATAGTGAGACGTAGTTATAGTTGTTGGGCTAAACAACGCTGCAAAAACAATTGTCAGAATAGTGTGTGATTTGACTCCTGTGGCTCGAAATAGCGAATATTATTTAATCGGTTCCATTATTGTATCGCAAATTGAATATGGGTGTAACTCGATGATATGGAGCAGTATAAACGTTCATGGTGGCGGATCAAGAACAAAGGGCGTCTGAAATTGCCTGCATAATGGGCGTGCTTCAAATTGTGAAGGCCGCACGGTGCAATTTTGTGGGAAATTGAAGGGATTTGTGCATCGATAGCGGTAGAAAAGCATTGGTCACACGTGCAAGGCTTGTTGACCTCAGTGAGAGAGAGAGAAAAAAAAACACCTCCCATTCCGGAGCTGTTTTTCATTTCCGGGAACAGGTTCAGAGGGGACCTCTGGCACACCAAAAAGGTGTGGAGATTGTAGTGCTGTTGTAGGATTTCCCAAGTGTTTCATTCACTCCCCCGCCTGACATGACCTTTCCTGTTGCACTTATTTCGCCCAGCACATGAGATAAGTAACCCCTCACTGATAACATTAGCATTGATTAACACTGTTGCCCATGGTCTATCCAGCCAGGTGTTCTGTACCGTACATACCGTACATGAAAAGTGACAGCTTTTTTTTTTTTTT